>CAMKVN010002106.1:0-14957 GCA_946474995.1 Funneliformis geosporum
CGGATTTTAATTGAATAAATTGTGGGGATGCTTATTTTCGGGTATTAATAAATCTTGGTGATGCTTATTTTCGGGGAATGCTTATTTTCGGAGGAATACGGTAATACTTTAAACAATTATTTCAAATTAGTGATAATATATATCATAAAATATTGATTATCTCATATAAAAATTTCAATTTATAGTTCAGCAAAATTAAAAAATGGAGAATTTATTTATAATATAAATATTTAACTAATAAAATTTTTTTAGATATTATAATTCAAATAAAATGATGAAACAGATTAATATTTAATAGATAATGAACTTTGTTATGTTAAGATAAATTTTAATATTATTATTTATTTAAAATATTATTTATTTATATTATATATACTTTTGCTTAAAGTTTGGATTTCAACTAAAATATTTTCTTTACAACTTTTTATGATTCATTGGTATGATTTTAAAATTAAAAAGATAATCAAATATATCGCTTTTTTGTTCATATTTAAAAATAGTTGATCTTGATAATATTATTTCTATTGAAGCAGTTGAAAAACCAGTGCATATTATTTTAAGTTTTGCAAATGAAAATTTATTTTATACTAATAGATTTATAAATTAAAATTTAAAGAATTTAAAATTTTTATTATAAAATTGTTATTTTTAAATTAGTAAATAAAATAATATATTGATAATATTTGTAATATATTATAATTATTAAATGTTGAATATAAAATATTATTTTATTTTATCAATTGCATAACTAAATTTAAAAAAAATATAATTATAAAATATTTATATAATTTTATATATAGGAGGTTTGCTAGGAAAATGGAGTTCTGAGCATTTTTTATTAAAATTTTAAGATTTATTGCATTTTAATTTAATATTATCAAAAATTAAAATGCAATAAAAATTAAAATTTTAATAAAAAATTCTCAGAGCCCAATTTTCCTAGCAAACTTCCCATATATTATTTATATAACTATATTTTTATAATTATATATTATGTTAGATATTTACTAAATACAAAATATTTTTATAATCCTTTATAAAAGTATATTTTTTATACTTATATATTTTAATATTAATAAAATTTTTATATAATATTGTATATAAATTTTATAGAAAAGTACAAATTATATAAATATTACATCAATTTTTTAATGATATATTATTATATAAATCTTTATATAAAAATTATATATATATAAAATATATTATTTATATATTACTAGTAAAAACATAATATATTATATAAAATTGATGCATTACTATAAAAATTAAGTAAATATTACATTTTTCAGTTTTCCTGATATTTCCTTTCTATTGATATTTTATCCCTTAGATAATGGATAATACAAATTTGATTGCTAACTTTAAAAAAAACTTAGAATGCATTTTAGAAATATTATATTATCACATATATCATAATCAACTAAAATAAATTCTAATTACTAAACAATATTTTTTCTTTTTCTTACTCTATTTCTTTAAAATTTAATTCATTTTATATTTTTATCAAATCAGAATTAGGTTCTATTTGTTTTTTAGAATTATGAATTAATATATTTAATTCTTTTTTCTTTTTGTGAAATAAAACCAATAATATCATTATCTCTTTTATATTAATATTTAAATCAAAACCTTTACTAATAAATAATTTAATTTATATATTCAATATAGTTTTTATGTTACTTCTAAAGTAATATATTCAAACTTCATTATCATTCATAAAATATAATCTTTTCTTCATTGATTATTAAAATTATTTTTATTTAAAAATAACTCAAAATTTATTTTAACATCTGGTTATTTCTTTAAAGAAAAGAATTTCTATAGCTTATATTATCTATGAAATTAGCAGATAAAATCTTTTTTAATATTTCTTCTTTATCAGTTCAACTCTAAGTCTTTTTATTATTTTTAAGATTAGGCTATTTAAATTACAAATACATAAAAAAACTTTATATTTTACTTTAATTAAATGAAATCTGTCTTTTAATTACAAATTATTTTCTAATTTATAATACTCTAAGTCTTCTCAAATAAAATGGATTGCAAATTTCTTTTAATTACATAATTCTTCTAGAAATGAAATTGTAGGCAGTTCTATCACTTTATATTTTATTTTATTTCAAAATATATTGATTAAAAATCAATATATTATCAAAATATTTTCTTCTTTTTTTTGAACAATTACTTGATAATAATTAATTTTCTTTTTAAATTAGAAGAAAATAGTAAATAAATCTTACTTTAATAATTTTTATAGAAAAAGTAATATTCCTAATCTTTATATATTAGTTATATTATATTAGTCAATAATTTAGTTATAAATAGTAATACTTCTAGATTAATTAAACAAAATTATAAAATAGCTTATACAAATTTTTTTACTATAGTCTTTTATAGTTTAGAAATTAATCTAATAGATTAATTAAAAAGAATATATTTCAATACTTAATATATAATTTAATCAATTAATCAGTCAGAAAAGTCAAGTTTATAACAATATAATGATATAATTAAAGTTGTTAGACGAAACTTAGAGTTTAGATAGACGTCTAAATAATAAAAGTAAAACTTGGTTAAATTATATTAAAATCTTATTAAAAAATCTGCGAAATTTAGAAAAAGATAAAAATATATCAAAACTTATAAAAATGGAAAAACTAGATCAAATACTTAGTAATAATTTAGCGAAATTAAGGTTTAGATATTTAGCCAAATCCAAAATGAGCAATCTTAGATACAATACTACATTCAGTCTGATAATAATGATTAGTATTCTGCAAAAAATTCGATTCAATCCAAATCTAATCTGAATTTGATGAATTAGATCGAATCGAATTTATCGGATTTGAATCAGATTCAGATCTGGATTTGGATTTGATTTGATCTTTCAGATCCAAATCGGATTTGAATTTGAATTTGATTTAATCCGACAGATTTGGGTTTGGATTCAGATTCGATCCGTTAGATTCAGATTTGGATTCAGATCCAATTTGTTGAATTTGAAATAAAAAATGCCACCCTGAAGTTGAACGTGGCATTTATTATTAAAAAAATTTAATTTTTAATAATAAAATGCCACCTGAAAGTGAGACGCAGTATTTATTATTAAAAAAAATTATTTTTTAATAATAAAATGCAACCCAAAAGTCAGACACAGCATTGATTATTAAAAAATTAATTTTTATTAATTTTTAATAACAAAATGCCGCCCCAAAAGTCAGACGTAGTATTTATTAATAAAAAAATTAATTTTTATTAATTTTTTATATTAAAATGCCGATCTGAATGTCGGAGGCAGATTTTTGTTAAAAAAACAAAATTGTTGGTTTTTTAACATTAAAATGCCATTCTAAACGTTAAAGTCAGATTTTTGTTAAAAAAATAACAAAATTGTTGTTTTTAATATTAAAATGCCATTCTGAACGTTAAAGGTGGATTTTTGTTAAAAAAACAACAAAAAATTGTTATTTTTAATATTAAAACGCTGTTCTGAACATCAGAGCCGGACTTTTGTTAAAAAACAACAAAATTGTTGTTTTTTTAACATTAAACCGCTGTTCTGAACGTTAGAGGCAGATTTTTGGTAAAAAATTTTTGATCTATCGGATACGGATATGGATTCAGATTTGTCAGATTCAGATACAGATTCGGATTCAGATTTATCAGATTCAGATCGAATCAGATTTTGCTCAAATCTGATCCAATCCGATCCATACGGAACACTAATCATGATTATACATGAAGTTGAAATAAATCATATCAGATATCTGAAATGATCAAAATGATCAAAATCATTTTTTTAACGATATGACACTGCTAATAAATTTATTTAATTTTTATAAGTATGATGCAAATGGCTTAATTGCATCCAATAAATTTATCGATTTCAAAATGTAAAGGAATTTTATTTAGACATATAATCATTAAAAAAATATGTTATTTAATAGCCTTTGACATAGTCTATAAAACTACATATTTGTTTTGTTTACTTTATTATAAAAATTTTTTTAGTTAAGATTTTTATGCTAATTTTAATAGTAATAGGAGGATTTTTAGCTTGACCGATATCACGTGAAAATAATATGATTGATGCATATTATTCACATGACCATATTTGATTGAAGAACAAAAAAATTTTACATTTTACCAAATTTTTCTAAAATAGTTTCAGGAACCCTACGATGAGACTGTTATCATTTAATCGCAAAGACAGCTACCTTACCTAAAAGTCCAAGCTCGTAAACACTCATATAATACGCAGAATGATGTAAAACTGGCAAATTTTTGTTAGGCTAATGGAATCTAATGCACGCAGTACAACTTCCTTAAGATGATTGAATGAATAATCGCAGTGAAGATGTGAGTACTGCTTCGCCTTTGCCCAAAAGGACTCAATATAATTAAGTTCATAGTTGAACTTCAGGTAGAACATACACACATGTTCTGCTATCTTAATAACCTAAAAAAATAAGTATTTTAATTATATTTGTTATGTTTGAATAGTAAATATCATACTAATTGTAACTTACTTCCTGTATGTGTATCCTTTGTAATGCAAAGTCGGGTTGGGCAGAAAGAATATGTGTTACATAACAGTCTATTTTATTTGGATCAGGATTATGTTGCATATATATACTGCACTTTCTTTTTAAACCCAATATCCATAAACCACGCTCTTCAAGAACTCGTCAAATACTTTTACAATACCATTAACATCTGTAGATGTCATGATATGAGGTGAGCCATCGAGCATTTTACTATTTCTGATAAGTAGTTGTTTTTCACCTTCTTTCATGTTCATTCTTGAAACTACTAATGCATCATCAGCAAATGCATTATAGTTGCAACTGTTATTGAACATGAAAAGTGCAACTTTCTTCGAATGAATACTGTCAAATATTGGAATAACCCGATCTTTTACTTGTTTAACAATATCCTTATTTATCCATCAGCTATCACGATTTGTATCAGAATACATGGTAACTAGAGATGGTAACAGTCAGTCATTATCAGTTCATGATCGGTCAACGATCAGTCAAAAGCCTTTAACTAACCGACTAGTTTTGCTGACTGGCCCATTTAACAATAATATAATTTAAAGTTCTTGATTGATAATTTTAATTTATGCTTTAAATAATACTACATGCCATTTGCTAAAACTTACTATTTTACTTACTTTATTTATTTTTTTTAGGCTAACTTGATATGCATATTAAGTTTACTTTCATATTTTTAGTGATGCAGCTTATCATGATTATTTTTTTAAGAATAATCTAAATATTTTATTTATAAAAAATTAAATCACTAAAATTATTGTTAATTAAAGCAAAAAATTCTTGGATTACTAATTAAAAAATGTTGGTCAACCGATCGGTCAAAATCGGTCAAAATCAGTTGGTCAAATGATTGTTCAACTGGTCAGTCAGCCGGTCGGTCAGAAACTTTTGACTGACTGAAATCAGTCACAGTTATGACTGGTTATGATCAGCTAATTATAACGTAAGCGTCAGTGTATACTAGCTGAGCATAGCAGACTTTAATCTGATTGGCTGATCTCAAAATGATCATCGCATATTAAATTTTATATGAAAAATGATGATCAGTCTTTAAATGGATTCGCAGCCACAGGGATGAATTTACAAATGTTCTGATAAAATTTTTTTAAAATTTACCTTTTATTCTATAGACTGTTAAAATAATTTGATAAGCGGAGAGGTAATTCAGAACTTAGCTAATAGGGGTTTCATAGCAATTTTTGTTATAAAAATCATTTTATTATTAAAAAGAAGGCATACAAGCAAAATGTCTACCTACCATGAAGATACATCTATTCCTAACATGAAAAAAGGAAAAAGAATGACTCAAAGTTGTGATTTGAAAGGCCAGGATGACATTATCTGTGATTATGAATAGCATAATGCATCTATTATATCTGAGTAAATAGATATTCCAATTTTAAGTAAACATTTGAATTTAGTTGGCAAGGCTTTATGCTAAAAATACTATAATAAATTAATAGTAAATGCAAGAAAAAAATCTAAAGCTAACAAATGTTTGCATCCAAAGCACACGTTTTATTTATCTACAACTCAAAACGGTATGAAAGGAAGAAAATTCAAGAAGGCTCTAGAATGATTAATTAGATTTTTTGAGTTATCACAATAGGCAATGATATGTCATCATTGCTTATATAAACTAATGATGATCTGAAATATGTTAATTCACCCGATTATCTGCCACCACCTGATAGAATTTCAAGAGAGAATATAAGAAAATTTCAGAATAGGTCATACGTGTTATGAAGCAATGTTATTTATTCTAAATCTGAATTTTAGGAATTGGAATCTGTATATTATGAAGTATGTGCAGAGCTTGATGAAGTGAAATTAGGTAGGTAATTAATTCTATTTGTAGCTATATTATGAATTTTTTTTATATAGTTGATATTTTTTTTAGGGTTGATTCCTCTTGGTAAACAAATTAAATTAACATTGGGAATTCTATAAACAAGGCAGCGTATATATCATGAAAACCCTATTCTTGATTCAGAGGAATTCAAAAAATGTCTTGAGAAGGCCGAACCATCGTTGAAAGGCTTTTTTGACCAACTAGTAGCTGAAATTAATCCGCAAGTTAAGAGTCATATGATTAATAAAAAAAATAAGGTGAGATTAGTTTCATTTTGTTATTTTCTAGCAAGGCTTAACAATAAGTTTATTAACAGAGTTAAGATGAAAGTTGGGTTTTTACTAAATGCATCTGGAGTATCTTTCTTAGCAATAGAAACCTTAGCAAGTGTGGGCTTGATGGTAAGGTATGAAATAATTGCAAGACAGAAGATTCTGTATGCAGAAGCACATACAATAATAGTAAGAAATTTTTTATCAGAACATGTAGGTATCATATATTTTATAAGTTTTTTTTATTTGTAATTAACTGATTAGCATTTATAATTTATTTATAGATCAGAAGCTTGATAGTTCTAAATGTGAATAATTTTTATAATATTCATGAGTATCATCATAGTGATATAATGACTACACATAATATTTCTCACTTCATTATAATACTCTTAAAAGCCTTGCCAGAAATAGCATCTATTCTATTTTACAATCCTAATCAAGAAGGAAATGTGTATAATGAAAAGGGTATTGATGAAAATATCATTATATCAAATGCTAACACATCTTTCTTCCCTTATTTATGACTTAGCTATGTAGGATGAAAAAAAGCATTTTCTGATTTAACATCTTTATCAGAGACACATGCCAAAAGAGTTGATCGCCTCTTAATTCATAGTTATGATGATAGAATTGAACAATGTCAGGCTGATTGAAGTATGGAAAATACAAAGCTGATTAATTTAAAAGATGGATCTCTTCATTCGACTAATAATTATGTAAATGCTCTTAAATATATGATAGATGTTCCCAAAATAAGAGACTATATGGAGATACAGATATTAGTTTCACCTATGGACTATCCCAGATAACTTCACATATGACGTGCCATCAATTATCATATCAAAGTTAGAGATTCTTCTGAAATACCAGAACAGGTTCTATATATCATTCCAATGATTGGACCTTTGCATGTATCTTTAAATAGTTATGAAACAGTATTTCTTGAAAACTATAGATTTTTTGATAAACCTTTTTATGAAGTATTCAAATATCTAAAGGTATTAGCGAAAAAGCCAAAACCTTACAAAATTAATTTAATACTTGAAAATGCGTCTCAGGGTTAGTTTTGAGTACGTTTAATCATTCTACAAAAATTCGAATTGTTTAAAGATCCAGAAGTCTGGTATCTTATCAATTTGCTGGATAATATCATCCTATTGGTTTTAGATTTCTATCCTATTATATTTTGTAGTGGAAATTAGATGGCATATAAAGAGGCAATATTTCATGTTTGGACTATTTTCTTTTAATATAAGCGTAAAAACTATAACAAACTTCCATTAGCATTTTTTAGTGATATTTTTTACTGAGTTAAAACTAATTATTCTGTTTCACGAACTTTTGCAGATTCTCTCTATATATTTAACGATTATTATATAGAAAACTTTCATAGCTCACTTTAACGGCAAATACAGAAATCAAATACAGTGGATCAGATTATTTGACAAGCCTGAGTAACTGATCAGATGCGGGGTGGTAACTCTTTCAAGGATGCATTTGCTTATGATCACAATATCAGATATTTAATAAAGCAATTAGAATATCGTAAAAAACAGATCACGATTTTCCTATTGAATCTTTTTATAAATGTTCATCGGAATCTTGGCAAATCATAGATTGTTCCATCCAATGTACATTCAAAATCAAAAATATATGAGCTTCTGACACTTGAAGCTCAAGTTGATGTTAAAATTTTGGCAATAGCTTGGAATACAGCATACCCTCCTAGAAAAGATAAATATTGTGATTTAGTATGTTATGCAGATTCACAAGAGGTAGGTTATATTTTAATTTGTGAACATGCTTATCATTTTGAGTGTTTTTTATTTAAATTAGGGAGTTAATGTTGATATTGTACTGATTATCTTGTAAGCGGAATTGAAAAAAATTGTAGAAATTATCAGAAGGCTTTGATTTCATTTAATAAAATAGTTATAAATGAGGGTAGAAATAAATCAGATGATACAGAAACTATCGATAATACTAATATTGGTGGTGAAAACTTTTCTTTAGATAATAATATAAATTTACTTTTCAAAAATACTATGAATACTTTAACAAATGCATGATTTTATAATAAATTTGCTATATTTTACATATAAAGTATAGCAAAAAAATTACTTTTTTGATATTTTTATAAATAAAAATAAAAGAAACCAATTTTATAAAATTTCTTTATCCAATAATTTTTTTTTATTTGACTAAATTATCATTTATTATATTTGAATGTCTTGATTAACTATTTTTTCGATATTGATCATATAACTTAATAAGCCAATAGAATTTTAGCAATAATAAAATTTGATCTGTAAAGATTAGCCAATCACAATGAAAGCCTACTATGCTCACTAGCCGCTCATCATCAGAAAGTAAATTGTTAGTAGAACAATCCTCTTCTGAAAGCTGAAATCGTCTAATAGACTCATAAAGAAAGTCTCTTACGTGAATGCTAAGACCTTATAACTTACAATGAAGTCGACTCTCATCTGCCAGACCCTAAGCTTTAACAATATCATCATTTGTATAAAAGACTGACTCATTATGGGTAACAGAAATGATTTTTGGAATACCAAGTGGAAGTACAGGTAAGACGATCTGATCTAAATTCTCACCTTCATAAGTAGCCATTTGCTTCTATAATTCTGCCTATTATTGCAAAAATTGATGTCTATCCACCACTACGTTCTCATGTTTATGACCATCAAAGTAAATATTCTTTGAGTGATCCTTATATTCCCAACCAAGTATATGCAGCCATTCACGTGCAATTGAATAAGAGATACTTGCCTTTTGTTTTATTTTAATAGCAGAAATAACTTCATTTTCAATGAATTTATTAATTAGCAATGTTCAACGTGAATTTATATGTACGTAAGTATTCAGTAACTCACAATTTAACGTCTTTATGCAAAGAGAGAGACCTTATTTTGCATATCGTTCACATTTAGATGAAACAATTATACCACTATTTAGCAATTGGTTTGTTTAGAAGCGGATAAGCCGTACTTGTCAAGGACCTTTGTTCAAGCTCTGGGCAAAATATTAATTGCATCCATTTTTGTGTATCCTTGGTCCTAGAAATTGACTTACCATCTAAAGCCGCAAAACATCTTTCTTTTTTTTAATAAAAATCCAGTGATTCTAATACAAATTCATTATTATTATCGCTACTATTATATACATCAAATTTGTATTATTTGTATTAGACTTAGTAGCTTTATTTGCTAGAAACATTTAAGTGATTTTCTTAGAATATGAAACTGCTTTTCTCCAATATGCCCTTTTGTTACGCAATGTTGACTCTGCATCACTAATATATACTGGCTTATGTGAATCTACATCTCATGCATATGACTTTGCATTTTCGACTAGTTGTTGTAGTGTACCTGACTTTCATGCTTGCATTTCATCTGTAATTTTATCACTATCAAAACATGCTTCCTCACCTTCTATCCAAAAAGTGCCAAACTATGATTTATCAAATTCATCAGATTCAGCATCTGATAGTTCAAGCATTACTATCTCAGAATTTTTTGTTATTTCTAACATTTCTTGATAGCTTCTCAAGACTGTCTAGTACGTTTATTTCATTTTAACATTTAATTAAATTGAGATATAAAAAAGAAAGAATGCAAATGATGTAAAATGACATAAAATATCATGATTTAATTAGTATCACATGATTAAAATTAGCCACATGCTAGAATTTCGACCAATCAAACTTTGATTAATATGGTAATGATTGATAAGATTTTTAGTGGTGGTTTAACCATTTGATGTGACTAAACTATTTGCATCATAGTAAATACAAAAGTTAAATAAAAAACTAATTTTAAAGTACTAGCATTCCTCCGTAGTTATACTAGAAATCGTATCACCATTATAAAGTCCAAAGCTTAAGATCACGTAAATTAATTATGTCAATATCATTGAATATGTTATGCAGATTAAAATCAATTTATTATACATTATGCAAATTAAATTGTGAAATATCATGCAAATCAGAATTACATACTTTGTAATATTATATAAGAATCTTTTTTTATTTCAGATTATAAGAGATCAATAAACAATACTATTAGCATATAGTAAAAAAAACAAATGAAACTCTTTATTAATTACCAATTTTCCTAAATCAAGCAAGATTGATTTATTTACAATATGAAAATAATATAAAAATATAATTAGCCCCTCTAATAATATCAAATTCATTATATTTAATAGTTAATACAATAAATAGATCCTTTTTATTGTTTTTGATGAATAAATAAGTTGATTGTTAATAGAATAGAATGCAACATAGATAGATCAATTTTGTTGTTCTTAATGAATAAATGTATTAAATTCCCCTTTGTATAATGTAATGTAATAAAATAATATTAATAAAGAACAGTTTCAACTTCTAATCATGAACGAACGATTATAACCATAAAATTCCTGAACATTTAATCTATATAAAACTAATAAGTAAAAGTAAAATAAAATGAGTATTAACCCTAAAACAATACAAAAAAGAAATAGCAAAAACAAAGAAACTTCCAAATAACGTTAAACATGTCTTGATCATGAAAGTGAACGAAAACATCAAAAAAGAGCAGAAGAAACAAAAAACAAACGTAAAGAAATACTTACAAGTGAATCTGAATGGCAAAGACAGAAAAGATCAAACAAGACTAATAAAAAATGTAAGAAATGCAATAATTACGAGAATAAAAGAAAATGTAAACTTCAAAGACAAAAAAATTAAAATATAAATGAGACGGATAGTCAAAATCAAGTAAATCAAAGAAACGATGATGAAACAATATAGTTAGATCTAATAAACTAAGAAAGAAACCAAAGAGAAAATATAAATATAAATTACCAACCAGTATCAGTCACCAATATTAATGAATATGAACGTCGCACATTGCAAAAATTCTAACATAAAATGAACGATATTTAGTATATCTGTTCCAAATGTAGGGTTAATAAAGGCCTAATTGATCCTAATTGGTCCTGATAAATTTTAAAAAATTTATTAGTTTTAAAGATTAAATTTTTTAAATATTATTATTATATTCAATTTTTTAATTAAATTTACTTATTAAAATAAGTTTAAATTTCTTTTTAAAATTTAAAATATCTTTAAAAATTTAAACCTATGATCAAGTCCTAAATTAAATATGTTTATTATCTTTAAAGAATATTTTTATTTTAAATTAATAGAATAATTGATATATAATAATTATTAAAAAGATTAATTTATTATTAAAAAATTTAATTAATAGTATATAAATTAAAATTATCTTTAAATTCTTTAAGATCAATTAGGACTTATTAGGATATTTACCAACCCTATCTGAATGCAATAAACGAACTCTATCAATGACATTTATTAATAATATGTAAATGAAAATAAATTTATTTATTATTTATTACATCTAATAAAAATAAATAAAACAAATTTTAGGGAGAATTTATTAAATCTATGTTGCAGGCAGTTTCTTTTTTAGGAAAATATATCACGGTATTTATAAATAGCTGATATTCGTCATTTTAAATAATAAGCGGGTGGATAAATAGACACAATGTATAGAAAGTAATTAGTCTTTGCTAATACTCTGGACTAATTACAAACCATTTGAATTGACCTATTATCGTCTTTTTCCTTCAACAGACCCACTAAATGCATATTTAATAACTACTGTTATCAATAGAAAAAAAAAAAGAAGAAAGTCAGTACCTATCTAAAAATTCGTCCAAATGTTACCATATTTATTTGCCTTGTGAATCCATGATTCTCAAATTAGAGATGAAGGTTTTTTAAGGGAATGCAGTAAACGTTTGCAGGAATATTGTTTGTGTTTAATTTGTTTATTAATGCCTTTTGAAAGTTCATAAGTAATGAGAAGTTTGCATCTGTATTTCCATACATTATCATATAGATTTTTAAAGAAGAAGATTAAGGAATTCATAATAGTTGTATAGCAATGATTCTTATTCTTTGTAATTTTGTGATTAAGTAAAATAAATTCATTGGGAAATTGACATTGAATAACGTTTAGGAATCCATCAGTTGAGAAGAAAGGGATGCAAAGAGTTCATCGTAAAAATAGAGTAGTTTAGGTAGGTGTCATAATATGAGTTTGGGTTCGAGTGTTTTTTCAAATCAGTTAATAAATGATTTTTGGTTTGTAAGATGATATTGTTGATAAGTGTGAAGTAGGCTGAGCAAGACCAAATATGAGTAGAAGTTTCAGTTGTACTATTGCAACTAACACAACACCAATTTTTATAAAGATTAGGTCTTAATTGTTTTAATTGAAAGAAAGTAGAAAGTTTTTTGACAAAGATTTTGATAATAATAGATTTGAGTCGAGAAGTTTCAAAAGATGTTGATATGGAAGAGAAGTTAAGGGTGAAGAATTGCCAAATAAGAGGTCAGTAAAAATCATTATGAGTATGAATGTGATCATTCCTATTAAGATTTAAAAAAGCTGAGAAGTTGAAAGCCGAGAAAAGATTTTTAAGAATTGACGAATAGAAGATTCAATAGAAATATTTGAAGGCGAAAATCAGAGATAATCTAGGAGTATAAATAAGGAAGAAGATAAAGAAGAAAGATCACGATAAGCTTTAGCTGGTGAGTCAGCCACATTATTAGAAAGGTTACTATTATGAGCTTTAACTTTGTGAAGATAAACTTGGATTTCAGAAGATTTCATTATATATTGAATGAGATACCATAATGTACAGTTGGTTGAATTTTCTTTAGTTCTTATAGAAAATGATTGTTAAGTAATGTGAGAATGAAAGCCATGAATGGTAGCTTGACTATCAGTATAAATCTGTATAGTTGAGTATTTGGGGTATGGTTCCACAAAAAATCTGATTCGATCTGAATCTGATCCAATCTGAAACTTCAGATTTGAATTAGATTTATCAGATTTGAATCAAATTCGAATCATATTCAAACTAAATCTGATTTGTCAAATTGAATTCGAATCAAATTTATAAAATTTGAATCGAATCTGTCAAATCTGAATTTGGGTCTGATCTGAAATCTGATCTATTATATTTATAATTGTGTTGTGTTATATTCTTTACTTTTATTTATATTAAAAATAACGGTCTTTAAAAATTTTTATTTTCCTTTTTTTTTTTAAATTTTCGAACAATACATTAAAAAAAATTTTAAATAAAAATTTTTAATAATTTTTTTTTTAAATTAAAAGAAAAAAAATTACCTGTTTTCATCTTCACTTTATCTTACCGTTTTTTGCTTTCGTTTTTTCTCGCTCCTTCTAGATTTTTTTTCTTTGCCTTTTTGTTTTTTTTCCCTTATTCATTTTTCCCTTTATTTTTCCCTTCATCTTCTCCTTCGTTTTTCTTTTCGTTTTCCCTTTTGTTTTATCTTTTTTATTTTTTTGTATCCTTTTTTGTTTTCTTCTCCTTTGTCTTCTCCTTTGTCTTCCTCTTTGTCTTCCCCTTTGTCTTTCTTTTCATTTTTCCCTTTATCTTCCCCTTCATCTTCTTTTCGTTACAGAGAAAAAGTATTATAGGAGTAAGTGGGAAAGGTTGGATTAGCTAGCATTTATAACAGAAGCAGGATATTTTAATTCCTCATCATCGTCTTTTTTTTTTTTCTTTTAGGGCGGTTGAGTAGTAAGGCAAAAATGGGGTTTCTGAGACAAAAATCCAAAAGAATCCAAAAGAATCCAAAAGATATCCAGAAAGGTTTTCTGACCACTCACGAACCAATTTTAGCTATATAAATCAACTATAAAATTCAAGCTTCTAGCTAATTTTAACTCATTTATAGATGATGATATCAAATTTGACTAGGAATTAACCTATTTGATACCAAGAATTATAATGTTTGATTTAACCATTCTAGCCTGATTTTAATTCCAAATAATATTTCAAAAAAATTTTACTATTCTATTTACCTCAGAAAAGGCTATTGAAAATCAAGAAACAAAGTGATGTGATTTGAGCTAGACCTAACATTGCAAACCCAAATTTAATAATAACTTTTATGCTATTCTGCTTGCCTCTGGAGGGGCCATCGAAAATCAAGAAACAAAGTGACACAATTTGAGCTAGGCCTGACCATGCAAGCTCAAAATGTATACCATATGCTAAGTCTAACCTCAAAGAGGTTTGATTTAGCTGTTATCTAGTTTGCAAATCAAAAGCTTAATAATTATGTTCTAGCACGTTAACAATTTATCAATATACAGGAAACCATTCTAAAGCCATTTCCTTTACACAAACCTGAGACAAAAA
>CAMKVN010002107.1:0-14957 GCA_946474995.1 Funneliformis geosporum
TGTATTTTATAATAAAATATCACTCACAAGATCTTTCACATCAAATTCTTCCTGATCTTCATGATCAGAAATAATCAAATCTTTTTTATAACGTGAAACATCAACATAATCTATTAATACTATTAGTTCTAAATTAAATTCTGTTATAATATTTAATTTTTCTATTATATTACAATTATCAGCTACTGCAGGTTCATTTAATTTTAATAACACTTAACTTCATCATCACTTACATTATCTTCTTCATAACTTTTAATCAATGAATTTTCGACTATTTGTATTATTTCATCTGTATCTTTTTCTACTATATAATGATGTAATTCTTACCTTGCATTTGCAATATAAAATTGATATATTTTTGTTAAAGATTCTATTGTATTAAAATTAAGGCGAATTCGTCTCTTTCCATAAATCCATCCAACAGATGACCAAACCCTTTCACAAGCTACTGCATTTGGGGTAATAGAAAATAATTGTATAGCTAAATCTTGTAATTGCCTTAAATTTGTAAAACAAGTATTCTACTATTTCAAAGATGTATCATTACCTGATAAATAAGGCACATTATAAGAATGCTCTTGTAAAATATAAGAACGTAACTGTGATACTAACTCCTGACATTCAAGTTTTTTATTTCCTATACTCTTCCAAAGGTTTCCTGCTTTAATTAAAAATTCACCAACTCTTGAATTAGAAATTCCCTTTCCTAATTTATAAAAGAAAAATTTATTTTAATATTTTTAAATAAAGTAATATAATAAAATTTATAAAAATTTTACCTTTATACTGTGAATGTAATATAAAAGCCAACATAAATGTATCGTTACTATTAAATTTTTCAAATCTAATAATACAAAATAAAATTAATAATTAAATATATTTATATAAATTAAATTTACTTTAATAATTACTTACCAAAAATTAAATTTTTTAATACAATGATTTTTAAAACCACTATAATCTGAATTTGATACATTGTTGATAGCAATACCAATCTTTAATAACTGAATATAACAATCAGCAAGATTGGCATTCTTACTTTTAATACTCAAAATAGCATTTTTAATTGATATTAAAATATTATTTAGAGTTTCAACATCATTAAAAAAACCTCTTATATTATTATTCTTTTAACAATATCACTAATTTCACTTGAATGCTTTTCATAAATCTATTTTTTAAAACAAAAAGTGATTAAATAAAAATTAATAACCAAAAATAAAAATTTAATTAAATATACATTTATTACTTACTTCAATAAGACATTTTTTTAAACATAATATTGAATTTGTACATTTAGCAATTGATATCCACCTTGTTTTAACAAATGTTTTCAACCCTCTTCCAATTACTTGGTATTTTGTATAAATTTGTTGATTAAATCATTACCAATGTGTGATTTTTTAAAAAATTTAACAATGATATTACAATATTTAATTGTTTTATTAGCAAAATTATGATTTAAAAAGTCATGTGATATTAAATTAAAAAATGCGCAATGCATTTAACATTAAAAATTTTTGGAAATTGATTGATAATCAAATTTCGTGTTATAACTACATTTGGTCCATTATAATTTTGATTGCAACTATCATAATAGTTGCAACTTAAAAACAGTTGCAACTTTTAGTTGCAACTTTAATAAATTTTATAAAGTTGTAACTTATGTAAATTAATTACAGTTACTATCTTTAACTCTTATGCTTTACTTTTTTAATAAAATTATGCATAACCATCTTTGTGAAAAGCTTAATACTTACTCCAGTCATTTTTAATATAGCATTCCAAGAATATGATAGAAGAGAAATATAATGACTAGGATCGAGCTTATTATATTTTATAGATATTTTTCATAACTGTGTTCAGATATCTGCAAAGCTAAGTATATAAATCTTAAGATATAGAGGTCATAATTCTCACTTAGATTTTAACTTTTATACTTTCTAAACAGTATTGTTATGAGATATAGTTAGGACATAGATGAGATACTGATGGGACAGCAGGGACAGTTGAGACATAGTATAGACATATTGTGATATATAGCTGAAACATATAGTTGGGATAACAAATATCTGAGACATCAAAAATGTATATACCTGCTTTAGGCATATTAATAATCTTTTTGGATAATTTTTCTACCAAGTTATTTATAAAATTTATGAATAGATAAAAGCTCTGTCTTCAAGAATCTATTATGTGAATCAATGTATTCATAAGGATAACTCCTTTATTACATACTAGAAAATTTTGTTCTGAAGAAAACTCTTTGAAGTGCTAGGTTATTATTGAATGATTAGTACTCAAATTTTTCGTAAGCTAGAGTTTAATATATTTAAGCTGACCTACCTTCATAAATTTATATTATTTAAATATTTCAGCTATAACTTTGATTTGATGTATATTAACTGATCACCCAAAAGATTCATAGACCAAGTAAAAATTATAACCTCTAAAGTTGTAAAAGACTACTAAAATAGGGGTTTTTCAAGGAGTAATTTGAAGTTTGAGATTACAGATATTGTGAGCTAGTCTTCAGAACTTGCTTATGATATGATAATGGTCCCATACTTTATCATTCATCATTCCTAGTTTCTAAGACCTATATTTCCTTTACTATTTTTAGAAGTATTATAAACTAAGGATTTATGTTCATCCACATCCTTAATTCCATTTTTTATCTTTCTATTAATAAAATCTTTCTTTTTGTCTAAACGATTAACTTCTTCTTTATTAATAATAAACTTACCTTTACAGATCCAATAGCTATCTGCCTCAGCAAATTTTTTTTTATTCTCATTAGTCTCAATTCGATCAGCCTTAACAGCTAGGACTTTATTGATATTAATTAGTTCTAATTAATTGTTTGAAAAAATTCTTGCATAGGATTTTCTCCCTAATATAGGAAATGATCCCATATATTTCCAGTATTGATTCAATAAACTAAATAGTAGAAACTGTTTGCTTTCTACTCAGTAAGTTTGTTTATGCTTTTACTATATGTGAGGCAATCAGTAAAAAAGGGAAAATTCAAATTTGGTCAAAATTTGCATTATTGGACCACTTGGCTGATCTCGGTCATGTATACAAAATTAATTTAATAATTAAAATTAACAAAAATTTTGGATTTCCCCCTTTTCTATTGACACCTCTCAGATGTCTCATCACATTTCTTATTATTAGTTTCAAAGTCAACTATAATAACACATGAAGCATTGATCATTTGATCACAATTTTTAAATTACTCAAAATTATTGACTCCTTCTACAGATAGGTATTGTAACTTTTTGAGAGGCATTTTCATACAATCCTAGATATGATTCTAAATAATATTCTAGGGATTTTTCAGAGAACCAGCTTTGGAAGCATCTGTTACATAAATACTTCTTAGCTTTATACCACCTACTAACTTCATAAATTAATTTATTGAAATTCTTAATTTAGAGAAAATGGTTCTTTATCCATATTTACTATCTTATCATCTTTAGTAATATCTGTAAAGGCCAATAGATAAATTTTATGTTGTTTCTTACTAGCTATTATAGGTTTAGAAGTGGTTGATTCTTCTTTTTACTCCTAGATACTAATGGAGATATCTGAATTCATCTTCTCAATCTTTTGAAAGGTTTGTAAACAAATTGAAGTAGGTATTAGAATTTCATCTAGCTTGATAATATATAAGAAAGGTTTAAGCTTTTAGCTCTGAAAATTTGTTTAAGATGTTCTGTATTTCCATCCTGATGAGTGAAGTAGATACCTAATGCACTTTGAAGATACTTTTTAGAAGGTCTATTTGTTTCTAAATCCATAGGCACATAATTATATGGGTTAATAATACATTTGGCATTGGCAAGATTCTTTGGGGTAGGAATGTAAAATCCTTCTATTGTTCATCAATAAGAATATGCTTTAATTAATACTTTGTCAATTCAAATTAATTGCCAAGCAGATTTATTACTAAGAAACTTATCAATTTTCTTATCTATCACTGAACTAAAACAAGTTAAATGTTCATCTATATCATTTTTAGAGAGAATTGGACGCATCTCTTCTCTATAATATTTCTTAGCAAATGTATATATTATCTTTTGGTAATTTTAGCCTCTTTTCTTTTATAGTATTTACAGTATGTGGCTGATTTTATCTAATCCTTTCTATCTTGTAATTTCTTTTTAAACTAATGCTATTAGTTGAGGCAAATATGGTACTTTGACATAATCTGCTCGATTTACTAAATCATTAAAATCATATGCTGAATTTGCCATTCTAGGAATTATGATTTCCTATTTGCTTAATGAAAAAAGATTTTTGTAAGGTCTTAATTGTGAGGTCTTAATGGATCTCTAACTTTTTTTCCTCAAAGTTTATATCACCTTCTGAAGCATTGCTTTCTGAATTACCAAGTATATTTAACCCTTTAATCTGCCTTGTCATCCTTTCTGTTTGTGCTTTTTCTATTATACTCAGCTCTTTAAGAAGTTCTATATCACTTAATTGCCTTACAAGCTTTTCTCGCATACATTTGCTCCCTTAAATCTTTTCTTTAATCTTTTTATCGAATATGGATGATTGGAGTAGGTGATTTGGATCTATGATAAATAGGATTTATTTAATCTTCCTTTTAAAATGACTTGTTCTATCACAAGTCTTTTTAAAGTCATCCTTTACATTGAAGATATGGTGATATCATTTTAAATATATGTATATGTTTTAGTATTTGTATTAATAGTACAAAAACTTTTGTTTAAAATAAATTATTTAATAGTCAACCCTGCTTACTTATTCTGATAACTTTTCTTTTTTTTAAATGAATATAAGAAAAAAGAGGTTTGTGATAAACCGAATAGCTCTGAATCTGATCTTTATAGAAACATGCTAGTAATTATTATGTAATCCAGTATATTAATATGCTTCAGAATAGAGCTTTAAATACATTTTAGGAGATATATTAGGATTAATTTCTTTGAAAAATTTACATTTTACCCAAATTTTTTTTTACATTTATAGTAAAAAATTTACACTTTGCCTGATATTTTTTTTATACTTATGGTAAAAAATTTACATCTAACCCAAAAATTACACTTTGACTAAATTTATTTACATCTAAGGTTAGACTTTATGAACCTAGTTTATGTAAAGGAAATTGCTTCAGAATAGTTTACTGTATATCAAGAAATTTATATTATACTAGAAGTTAGTCTAGAGTTTTTAGATTTTCTTATATATATTCAAATATTTACACCTATACTATAAAATTATTGGTATTGCTAGCTGATAATAAATTAACTTTAGAATTAATTCTAAGATATCATAAAATATTGTATGCATTTTAGCTTGTATGGTTAGACATAGCTCAAATCGTGTTACTTAATTCCTTGATTTTCAATGGATCTTTCAGAGGTAAACAAAATAGCATAAAAGTTATTATTCATATTGAGTTTGTAATGTCAGGCTCAGCTCAAATTGAGTCACTTCGTTTCTTGATTTTTAATGTGTCCTTCATCTTTAGAGATAAATAGAATAGTGAAAATTTTTTAATAAATTATTTAGAATTAAAATCATTACATCAAACAGTGAAATTCTTTATATCTAAAGGCTAATTCTTAGTCAAGTTCGATACCAACATTTTTAGATACTAGAATGGGAGCTTAGCTTGATTTTAAACTTAAATTCACTATTGAATTTTTGATGTTCTTCCTAATATTGCAATGTGATTAGAAGATTAAAAGGATTCCATATAATTTGTATACAGGAATAGAGTGAGAAGATGCTCAAATATTAGTATATACTATCTTGAAATTTGTCCCAAAAGTCTCAAAGTTGTCTTACTATATCACATAATATTAGAATTAATTATAAAAGTAAATATTGCATTTTTTTATGTCTAAATTTTATTAAAAATTATGTATACAATAAATAACAAAACTTAAAATAATAAGCAAATATCCAAAATTTAAAGAATAGAGCTTTAACAGTTATTAATTAATTGGATTATTGATGATTTATTAGTGAACATAATTGAGAAATTAATCAAAAGAAATAGATAAATTACTATAAATTAACTTATAATTATAATAATTATAATGTAATTGGTAATTAACTATAATATGGATATTATAATTATCATAGTATAATAAAGGTGATATATTATATAATAAAAATAAAATGATAATGTATATGCATTTTTTACTTGTATATGTATATGTTTGTATAAATAAAAAAATTATATAAATGAGATGAGATTAAAGAATGAATATAAGGATAAAATATAAGTTTTTTTGAAAATATCAAATTTTACATGATAATTTTTTTAATATTCAATTAAATTTAAGTTGATTTTACTTAAAAAGTTTTTTTAAATTTTATTAAATTTATATACACTTATATTTATTAATTTTTATATAATTTTATTATTTAATTTTGACTTAAAAATACATAAAAATAATTTTTTAATTACATTAATATTAAAACTTTACTAAAATATAATTATATAAATAAATGACTTAATATAAACACATTTTATAATCATATCTTTTAGTAATTATAAGAGATGTAAATATAATGGGAATAACTTTATATATAAATATTAAAAAGATATTATATTTTCTATATAATTATTAAGAAATATTTATAATATAAATGCTAATTTCTATAATATTTAAAATTATATTTTAAAAATAAAATTATATAAATTATTTGTAAAATAACAGTTAATTATATTTAAAAAAAATATACTAAATTGCAAACTAAAAAATTATTGGTTTTTTATCTTATTCTTAATTTAATTAAGTTATATAAATAGATATATTAGGAAATATTTTAATAATTCTTTACAATTTAATCAATAAATAATAATTTATAATTATCATTATTTAATAAAAATAATATTATTATTTATTTATTGCATAAAAATTAATATTTTAAAATATAAAGCAATTATAATTATAAATAATAATACTAATGAATAAAGTAAATAATATTTTAGAAGAAAATAATTTAATAAATATGAAAACTTTATTTGAAGCTAAAAAAAAATGCTTAAAAAATATATTTAGTTGAATAAAATTGAATTATAAATCAAAAAATAAATAATTAAGCAATATATTATGATATTTTTTTTTATTATATATTTACTATAATTAAATACTAAATAATATTTAATAAATATAATGATAATTCAACTTTAAATAATATTGAACTTTGTTAGCATCAAAATTTAAATCATTCAAAAGTATTAAATATACTATAAAATGTTTTTATAAATAATTCTTATAAATACTAATGCATATAATATAGAGTACTTTTGTCTTAGTAGAATATTACATCTAAATAAATATACTTTATATTATAATTAGATATCCTAAAATCTAGTATTTTTTAAGCTTAATTGCATATAATTTAATAAAAACAGATAATCTCATATATTAACTTTTTAATATCATATCAAATATTTTTTTTAAGCTTAAAATTTTATATACTAAATTAAATTTATTATTTTATTTATAAATATTAATTGTCTTATATTAAAAATTTTAAACATTAAATATAAATAGAACTGTTTTAAGCTCCCCATCATGTTCAAAGTTTACTTGAATTACTTTTTATAAATAGTTTATAACTACTTAATAATTGAAAAATTGATGTTGCATCTTGCAGATCAATGACCAAATTGTCCATATGCTATCCGGCCAATATTAGATGTTGGAACTGACACAAAAATCCTAGGTTAACAAATTCTTTAGCCGGTTAATTAACCGGTTAAATTTTACACAGGCCGGCAGTATAAATTTGGCGAAATTTTGTAACTGCAAAAAAATTTTAATTCTGTCCTAAAATTAAAATTTCAACCAGAGTTAAATAATATATTTTAAACGGATAAAAAATCTTTAATCGATTAACAAGATAAACGTCTTAACTGGTTAATTAACCAGTTCCAAGTTCTAGCCAATATGTCATGTATCCATATGGTGGATTTCGCTTTAGATGAAGAACATGTTTTCTTGATAATAAGTTTAGAGAGACGATTGAAGTAATACATGCTAGTTTAGTTGTCCTTAATAAAAATACATTAAAATATAAATTTCTGCTTACCTCTATTTTCCTTTTTGACCTAAAAAAAATAAAGAACTGCGTGTAGAAGTAACTAACATCTCTCAACTTGCATCAAATGTGAGATTCGCAGAATAAACTTATCAAATAGTCACATGAAATATGATTTTATTAGATATGTTAATTAGCTCAAGTGATTCAGCTTATGTTTGGCTTAATAATGCTTTGAGTTAAAAGCAAACTAAGCTGTTTTGGGAAAATAAGCTTATTAGCAATATAGCTCTCTGTTTAAGTCAAGCATTTATAAGATAAATAGTTAGATTGATTGCTCAAACGAATTAGTTTAAATCTGCCGCTTATTATTATTATTAAAAAAACTGATAAATAGAAGCTATTTTGATCAAACTCGCTTAAATAAATACGCATGAATTATACTAAATATAGTCTTTGTAGCATAATCAAAGCTTAGATTAATGAGGTTGAAGCATTTTTAAAACACATATTAAACTTGTTTATAAAAATTCGTGCTTATACTCGGTTAAGCATACTTTTGTCCTCCCTCGGTATATCAGTGAGGATGTATTAAATGCATTCAGTGTGTCTGTAATCAGACCAGATGATAAAATTCCAGTAGAAATTAATGATTTACAAACATTAGTTATGATGTCACCAACGAATTCACATTTCAGTGAAATGAATCTTATTGAAACGGAGTTTATGGTCTTATCTGGATCATTTCTAACCGCAGATTTCAGTAAAAGGTGCTTTTCTTTGAAATTAAATTTTTATGAAAATCAAGGGGTAGAAGAGGTGGAATCTTAAAAGTAAGCTGACTATACAAATCACATTTCTTACATTCACATTATCACAATACTCATAATCTATTCCCTTTTCTTGAAATAATTTTTTAAATCTCGAATTTCAGCATGATTTTTATCTCCACATTCTTTATTACATGCATAAAAATTGATATATTTGGAAAGAAATTCTTTGCTTATACAGATTTATTCTTAATCTTGTAATTGATCGAGTTAATAATGCTTACATACCATTCTGATGAAACTTCTATTATTTTTATTGATATAAATTAAGGATGTAGTATAGTATATAGGTGTTTAAAACTGGTGAAAAAGGTCTTTCCTGGATCCTTATCAAGCTAGATGCAGATCTTACTCCGTATTAGAATCTACTGTTATTGTTTTTAAATCATTAAATCTGAACTAATAACCTTTATTTTGACTTTACTAAAAATTAGGGATGCAGACTTTTACTTTGTTATATATAATTGTGACGTATCTTGACGTGACGTATCAAATTATATATGAATTTATAAGGTATGATGAATTGACGTAACTTTTAAGAAAGTAAATCTGCATCCTTACCTTACTAAACATCCCATCAAGGAATTAGAATTTCAACTGATAGAATATTACACATATGATCTAGTGTAATCAAAAAAATCAAATTATTCAAATTGTACTTCACAGGTTACAAAGCGATAAGTTGTTCTATCTTTTTATCTTGCCAGAAGAAGAAGAAGATTCACTTTTTTTGTATAGCTCGAATCCTTTTAGTGTCATCAAAAGAACCTTACACCATTGACATTGAGGACTAAGACATTAAACAAAGCTCTACAGACTAATGGTTTCTGAATTTCCGACTATGGTTAGAATCTAGTAAAACGCGTTAGAACCAGCGAATCTCTAAAAAAGCATTGTAATCAACGAAACTAATAGGCAAAATCCAGAAAAATTCTAAAGAAACATTGAAATCAAGAGAAAAGAGAATCGTTAAAATGAAATTTTAACTAAATTATAGTCTATAAGCTATATTCTTTATTAACAATTGTTCAAATAGAATGATACTTAAACTTATTTGAATTAAATTTAATCGTTCGATTACCTCATCAAATCCTCACAGTTTCGAAAGACTATTTTAATCATTAATTTTGTCATCATCTTCGAGATTGAATCGCTTGTATTGAATGTTGTCTTCATCATCATTGTTCATCATTCATTATTCTTAAGACTACATCTAATTTGAAGTCACTTTTTTTTACATCACCTTAGGGTGGGATTTTACAGCTGTAGATCATATCGTACTATTCGTTCTGCTGGGATTCACTCGCCAATATTTTTAATAATAATTTGAAATCAACTTATTTTTTAATTCGCAACTAATTGAAATTTAATAGAAATTAATTCGTCATATTCGTCATTAATAAAATTAATATCGTCCGGCCTACCATAACAAAAGCTTAGCAATAGTAGAAAAGAATACAATAAAGCATAAGAAGTAATAAGTGTTTGCGAATAAATTAAAGAAATTAATAAAAAAATTATTAAATATTGCTAATTAATAAATGAAAATGACATTTTTAATTCATTGTCTTGATTCATATTAACATCCTTTTATTATTACACATCTTTGAAAATATGGTCTAAATTTTATAAAGTAAAGATTATTGCACAAAAATTTAAACATGTACGATGTGTACGAAAAATTAAAAGTTTCGTACGCACTAGTACGAAATTAAATTAGAATTCGGAAACGTACGTACTATAATAATTTGCAGTCGTCCGTACTAGCTTGTATCACCGTACTGTACAACTTTACTCGATACCTTTAATAACATATGGAAAACCGAAAACCGGTCATAGAAAGAACTGTACCGTACTGGTCTCAATAATATTACGGTACGATCATAATTTGGAGGGTCGTACCATACAGATCAGCTGATCCTTTTAGTGCAGAAACAACACGACAATTGAATAATTGTTCTTCAAAATAGTTTCCATGTGCATAGCGTCATTTTTGACAATTTAATCGAAATATAGCAAAATGTTGCGAAATGTTTTTATTAGATATATTTTACTTGTGGCGGAAGTAGCTGTTATTTTATTTCTACTACAGAGGCGACGAATTTTAAGAATTTAACGCATGGAAAAAACAATTATATTATTAATATATATATTGGCTTATTATAAAAGAATTTTGTATTACAAATGGAAATTTGTATTCATTTTTTTTTTTGTTATTTTTTATAATTATTAATCGATAAAAATTAAAATTTGTAAGTAGAGCAAACTTCGATTATAATCTTGAAAAATAACGAAATTAAATGGCGCGTAATGATTCGTATCTTCCCTTCCCTTTGGTCTATCTATTTGAAATTACTACTTAATATATTTTATGGCCAGTATTCATTCAGCCCTACTTTCATACGATGCTATAATTACATTTGGAATTCTTTAAGGTACTTAACCATTCATCTGGGGTGTGTTCACTTTGAACTAAAGCAAAAATATGATGTTGAAATAATTTTGAGTTTTTTTTTATAACTTTATTTGTATTTCAATGATTTTATGCTACTAATTAATGGTAAATTTACCCCTGAAAATTTTTCCAAATTACTTGATATTGCTTAAATCTTAATTTTACTTATTAAAAATCATTCACGGTTGAATGGACTTGAAGACTGTAAATTAAACCGGTTAAGGATTTTTATTAGTAAAATGTACTAAGATGGGTCCAACACTAGTTCAAATCCTTGATAAATTATGATTTTACGGATAGTGGTAAACATTTTTCAACATTGTTTACCACTACTGAGACTTTATGTCTTTTGAAATCTTTCCTAAAGTCATTCTTTATGCGAAACTTTTAAAGCCCCTATATGAGGAATTATTGTAACTTTATTTAAATAGTAAGCCAATAATCAATACTTTGCAATCTTGATGATGGATTCTCAATGTTAATTTTAACTTTACTTATCATTTTTATAACTTAAATGGAAAAATGGATATTAATACGAATTTTTCATAAATATAATTTTATTTCCATGTGCATTTATTTATTTGAGCAGGCTTGGTTTAATCCTGTAAAGCTTCATTAAAGTAAAGTAAATGAAAAGAACTTTAAATAATAAGTTAATAATACAAGTCGTTCACTATTTATCAATCAATGAGTTCTTCAGAATAATTGATTAAGAAAAGAATATAAGAGATGCAAAATGAATATCGTATGAAGTATTTCAAATTTCGATTAATTAATTAACTTGTTATTAACCTTCTTTCCTGATTTCACAAGTCAAATATTTGATTGTAAATTCCTTAGTTAATAAAAAGTATAAATGTATATCATATTTTGATTTTAATTTTAGAATAATTTTATTTTCCTAATCATTTCTGTTCTCGTATCAATTTTTTAACGTAATGGCCAGATATTATATCGAAAGATTTATTAAAAAGGAGGTCTTTATGTTGAGTAATTCTGGTCAGAAAAATATAGTTTATATATTGAAAGATTATAGTAGTTAAGCTTGGTGTAATATTGTAATATTAATCTAATCTTGCAATGTTACAATATATATATATTTTTTTAATTAAGGTTGCAGGACAAACCTTAATCACATTTTAGCAAAATTAAAATTATTATTAAATTAGCCGCCATCGAAGCTTTTACCACTCGATGAAACATTAATTTACGGTTTTGTCCTTTAAAAAATATTGGCAAAACGTCAAAAACTAATTTTGATTTTGTCGTCGGAATCTCGGGACATTGCCAGTCAACCTTATTTTTAACCTATTTTTGTGAATTGGACATATGAGGTGATTGCTGGAAAAAGGATCATGAGATATAAATATCATAGCATGATAGTCTTGCCCAAACTCACTTAAGAATTTATTAAATATAAAAAAAAATGATAAACTTGAATATATGATTATAAGAATAACATTTGTTTGGAATAAATTAATTGTGCCACTTAATAAAAACGTAATTTAACAAATACAAATTTAATTTCGAAAAATTTGATATACGGAATTACAAAACATTATGAATCGTTCTTAAAAATTTGAAATACTTCATAATCTTCTATTGAAAATGTTTCATCCGTATCTCTTATCTTTTTTTCATAATTTTGTTGCTTGCAATAAGTATCATCAATGTTATTGAAATAAAGATCATCATTAAATGAAAAGCAACACCAATTGCTATAAATAATTGCATAATCTATATTTTTTACCTTGCTTAAAATTGAATCTTTAAAATTATCCTTATTCTTAAAAGAGAATATAAAACTATCTTTAGTTTTACCATATTCACAACTCAATATTCTTACAGATTTCTTCCATATTAAAGGATTATAACCTCCAAGAATTTCTTCCGATCCTTTCACTTTAATAAATATAACTGTATAAAGTATATCATCACATAATTCATGAAACTTGTCATAAGAAAACCCGTCTCTGCTTCCTCTTAATAATAATTTATATTTATATGGCAAATATAAATTTCTTAAATAAGCAAACTTGCTTTCAATATCTTTATTATCAATCCATCTTGAAATTATCGAAATAATATTTAAATTAACAATAGTTGTGTCAACAATTCCATCATTATTTTTATATCTAGGGAGTAAAATATTATCACTTGGTACGCTATTAGTATTCAAATAAGAATTTAATAAATCTTCATACAGTTGATGTTTCAAAAGTTTTTTGTATGGATGAACCTTTTGGATGAATTCATCAGAAGATAAGCTAAAAAATCTAATTAAGGATAAACAGTGTTGTAAGGTATTTTCCATTATTTTGAAATCATCATCGGACCAAGTTAAAGGATCTGGAATGAGAGTGGGATTTTTTTCAAGCCCCCATTCAAGTACATGCTCCCAAATTTCAACTTCCTTCAATTGCAAGTCATCTCTCTTGATAATTGAAATTAATGACTTTATAGAAAGCGAAGTAAAATCAATTGATTTGAATACTTTTTCGGGCGATTTAGAAATAATATCTGTACAGAACGTTTGAAGCCTTAACAAAGAATTAAATTGAAAACTTGTTCGATAAGTGAGTTCAAAATGTTGTTCGATCCATTCAGATTTATTTTCGATTAAATAATTCTGTAAATAATCAACTAGTTCTTGAAGAAGAAGTTCGTCAGCAGCTGCCAAGATTTTCAAGGTGTTTGTTATGTTTTGTTCTTCACCATTAAATGAAATGATCCCACCATAAATGTATCTTTATTATAAAAATTTAAGGTTATTATAATTGAACAACATGAAAATAAGAGAACACAGCTTTAAATATATAACTTACTTCAAAATAATTTGAAAGATTTCTGGTGAAATGTTTGGTAATTTAATATGTGTTAATACGTTATCGTTACTTTTCTTATTGGAAGCCAGGGTTCGTCGTAAGAATGGAGAA
Source organism: Funneliformis geosporum (assembly GCA_946474995.1). Taxonomy (NCBI): domain Eukaryota; kingdom Fungi; phylum Glomeromycota; class Glomeromycetes; order Glomerales; family Glomeraceae; genus Funneliformis; species Funneliformis geosporum. The sequence goes on from CAMKVN010002107.1 coordinate 14,259, forward strand.
CGGTAACATAAAATATTCATGTGTGCACGAAATATTTTCACATTTGGATCTTTTCCAACTTCGATTGTAATATCATAATATTCATCATCATCTAATATATCAATATAATTTTGACTTAATTTGGGAAAAAATTGTGCTGACATTCTCTTAAATAAATTGTAAAATTGGAAAGAAGAAAATTTGAAAAATCCTGTTGATCAAAATAAAATACTAGCCTAAAAATATGCATAATGACGATATAGTTTATCATTAGTGCGACAATAATTATTGATCTTCTAGTTCGTCATACTAACCTTATTAAAAAAGATATATAACTAAAAGAATAATTATGCTTAAAAATAAGTTATTAAGTTAGGTTCGTTCGAATAAATTAGATTTTTCTTGGAATTTGCAACCATTTCTTCTTAGATTCCACTCCCCTTTTTTATTTCACTTTGAAACTTCAATGTTACACAGATATTATCTTGCATCTGGCTTTATGATTTTTTTTAGGCAAATTCTTTCGGGTTATATCGTTGTGTGTCACAGAAATATTTTCGCGTTACTGGTCGCAACAATTAATCTAAGTTTTTTTTTCACTTTCAGGTTGACATATAGGAGGTTTGCTAGGAAAATGGGACTCTGAGCATTTTTTATTAAAATTTTAATTTTTATTACATTTTAATCTAACATTATCAAAAATTAAAATGCAATAAAAAT
>CAMKVN010002108.1:0-14956 GCA_946474995.1 Funneliformis geosporum
TTTTATATCAAACAGTCAGATTTTTCAAATAATAAACTGATTTTTTATATTTTTATAATAAAATCAAAAATCTGCCTACAAGATGAAAATTATGACCTCAGTAAAAGAAATTGGCCGAAGTAGAGCTGGAATGTAAGTTGATTTTTATATCAAACAGTCAGATTTTTCAAATAATAAACTGATTTTTTATATTTTTATAATAAAATCAAAAATCTGCCTGCAAGATGAAAATTATAACCTCAGTAAAAGAAATTGGCTGAAGCAGAGCCGGAATGTAAGTTGATTTTTATATCAAACAGTCAGATTTTTCAAATAATAAACCAATTTTTTATATTTTTATAATAGAAATCAAAAATCCGCCTGCAAGACGACAATTATGATCTCAGCGAAAGAAATCAGCTGAAGCAGAGCTGGAACGTAAGTTGAATTTATATCAAACAGTCAGATTTTTCAAATAATAAACAGATTTTTTTCTTTTTATATAGAAATCGAAAGTCCACCTACAAAGTGAATCCAAAGACAAAAATCAGTCGAAGCAGAGCCAGAACATAAGTTGATTTTATATCAAACAGTCAGATTTTCAAAAAATAAACTGATTTTTATATTGTTTTAATAAAAAAAAGACAAAAAATAATTTCAAAACCAAAATCGTCTGAAGAAGAGCTAAATATTTCAGATTGTAAGTTGAATTTTAATATATAATTTATTCATATTGATACTAAATATCTTTTTAAATTATAGTTCAAATAAATATTGACGAAATACATAAATTATTCAAGGGCATTCGGCTCCCATCAAAATATCATTAACAGCCAACGGCTGGTACTTCAGCTTTAACTTAAGCTGAAAGTGACGATAAATCAACAGATAGTATTAATTTTTGATTCATTTCTTTTCATTATTTATGATAATTAACAAATATTTTCTTTATTTTATATAGAAAATAAAAGGCTGAAGAAGCAGCTAGATGATTTTTGTAAAAAGATCAAGAAATTAGAAAAACAAAATTCTGATCTTTTATCAAGAAACGAACAATTAGAAAAAAAAATCAATTCTTAGCCGAAATAAACAAAGAATTTGGCAAGGAAAATAATGAATTGCAGAAGAGGTAAATTCGTATACTACTAATATCCTAAAATTCTCAATAACTAATTTTTTCTTTTCTAAATGTTTAAGACTTTACCAATTTAATAAATTACGACTGCCAAAATTGTTTAGGCAGCACAAAGACGATTCTGATGACAGTCCTCCTGCAAAGTGAAGAAAAGTTAGCAAATCGAAATCAAAAAGCAAGAATCCTGTTTACTGTACTAATGACGAATTAGAAGAAGAATCGACAAATACTAATTCTGAGGACAGTGATAATTCGGTAAACATAGAGGTTGATTCAAAAGGAGCCAAGGTATGTTTGAATTTGTCTAAATATTTTAAATTTCTAAGCTGATTTATTTTCTGCTTTTTATATTTAGGCCGAAATGAAAGTGATTTTAAAAACAATCTCAGTGAAAGACAATTTAGATCATGACGAATTTTTTAATAGCAAAAAATATTGAAAAACGTCGTAATCTAATATTAGAATTACGAAAGACTTTGGATCCAAATTTTCGACCATCTGTTGACTAATTAACAGATTGGTTGAAAACGCTTCATAAGTCGCGCTGAACAGCTCGAAGAATAATGAAAGCGGAAAGGGCCTAGTGGAAAAACGTCGAATCTATAATAATAATCGAGTATATGATGTAAGCAAATAGAATAAATTGGAATATTTTTGAATTAATAATTTAATATCATTTATTATTACTAGAAAAAAATTCAAAGGATAAAGGCTGCTAATTCATTATATTCAATTAATGATAAGCGAATTACAAAATATAAAAAGTAGCCTTTAATCCAAATGCTAGCCACTTGTCAATACCATTCGCCTGAAATAGCGAAATGGATGATGCTAAATAAAAAACCATTATTGCTGTATATGATTATTCGTGGCGATTGGCTGAGATTTTTTTTAATTTACATTTTTTTGATTTTTATTTAATATGTTTATATTAACATTCTTTCTACTTTTCTTTTTTTAGCTCAAAAATCTTTTAAGAAATGTACTCAATCCAATTGCTGCAACTTTGTCTCAAATTCAAAGAAAACAAAAATATAATGCCAAATTGCAGCAATACAACTAGTTGCATCCCCTGAATGCTTCTAAATGGTCTATAATGAATAATCGTCAAATGTCATTTATGGTACAGAATAAGATGCAGGAGTCAGTGTAGAAGAAGAGCTAATTACGGAAAGTGAAGAAGTAGAAGAGGTTCAAAGGGGAGTTTCTTCTGCAGCGGAAAGTGATGATGAAAATCTGGAAGAATAAATTAATTACAGGAAATTTTTGGAAGGAAAATGTGACGATTTTTTTTATCATTTATTATTATATTATATAGATATTTGGGATGATTTCGAGGGATTTTGGGACGATTTTTTTTATCATTTATTATTATATTATATAGATATTTGGGATGATTTCGGGGGATTTTGTGATGATTTTTTTTTATCATTTATTATTATATTATATAGATATTTGGGATGATTTTGGTGGATTTTGGGAAGATTTTTTTTTATCATTTATCATTATTTTTTTTAATATAGAACAAATTGGTTTTTGTATTAGCTTTTATTATTAAATATTTGCTAATAAATTATATATCGCTATTGGCTGATTTTTTATAATACTTATTTGGTCAAATCGAAGCTGATTTATGATGGAATTTATATTCTGAATTAATGTCGAATGGTTATATTGGATTGAGTGATTGGCATCGATTTGGCCAAATTGAAGCCAATTTATAATGGAATTTATATTCTGAATTGATGCCGAATGGTTTTATCGATTGGCGTCAATTTATATTATCTATTTGGGTCGATCGGCGTAGATTGTGCCAATCGGAAAATAACAAATCTGCTGAAAATAATACCAAAATCAGCCTAAATTCAGCCATCTAATTTATAGCCAATTTGGACTATTTCAACTAGTGTCATTTTACTTGTTTAAAATAATAATTTATAGGATATAATATGAAAAGTTATTTATTTTGCAGATTAAAATTTAATAAAATCATTATAACTATTAAACTTTATATTTTTTTAGTTAGATAGACAAAAAATACATTTTATGATTATTACGATTTTTTTTCTTCTTTAATCTATATATTTTTTATTTTGATTTTATCTGATCAAAATACTTAATCAAAAATAAAAAAAAATTTTTTATATTAAAGAAAAGCATTTCTGTTACAGTTGATTCTGTCAGGAAATATCAAGATATTGTTAAGCTTTTGAATTTTAAGAATAGCAAATCTTTGAAAAATTGTAGTAGAAAGATCGACTCAAAATATTATTTTAAAATAATAATGTTCTGCTTGGCTTTCTATAAGTAACAAAATTTTTATGCTCATTCAAATTGAATTATTTCGAATAGAACTAAACTATTTTAAAGAAACTTTAAATAAGAATTTTGTTTCTACTTATTCAAGTCTAATAAACTTATGATATAATTATAATGAAAACAAACATTTAGCAACTGCTATTATATGATATATTAAATAGATATTAACTTCAAGGAATAGATAAGTAAATCAGATCAATAATCTCATTAGGAAAATTTTTTATAAACTATATGTAGAAAAGCGAAGATATTATCGATATATAGTATCTTTATCAGATTTATTATATCAAAAGGATAACTAATGCTAAAATTATTAAATATGTGACTGTACTCACATACTTAATATTACTAATTTTACTCATAAAAGTTTATTACAAAATAGCCTAAACTATTAAATTTCTATTTTTTTAGATGTATAATGATCAATAACAATAATAACAATAGCAAAAACAGAAACAAATGTAAGCTGTAACATATCAAATAAATATTATCAATGTAAGGAATCATTTATCTCCTTTTCTATATATATTCTATTTAGTATGAAGTCATTCACCTTACCAACAAAATGAAAATAACCAAAGAAATAATGATCATATACATCATATATTAATAAATTAATACATTTTATCAATATCTGAACTTGCTAGAATTGCGTATTATAATTTAACGAGTCTGAAACAAGATGAAATTTTACAATATGCTATTTTTTGATAATTCTTGATCAGAATATGAAATATATATTTAAAAATTATTTGACTAAACTTGCAAATTATTTTAAATATTTACATATATTGAGTTATTTTCGGCCCATCTCTGTCCATTATCAGCGATAATAAAAAATGAAATTTCATCACCTGTATAGCACTGCATAGTTATATTCAAAAAGATGAGCTAAAGTGAGTAGTACTCCGGGTCAAGCAAATAATATAATTCTCAGGTCTCGGGTTTTACATTACGACCCAGACCCGAACGAAATCTTAATTCGGGTCAATAATGCGGAGCACTAAATATGAAACCCTTAATCTAGAGATAAATTCTTTATTAGAAAGATATTTATATAAAATAATTAATACAAGTTAAATAATATGATTACTAAATTTAATATAAGACAATTAGTTGAGTTACTTAGACTTCCATTATTACATACACTTTCAACAAATAAAATAAATTTCTAACCACTAAAGAAATCTTCTAAAAATTACGGGAAATCCATATCATTGTTATTGCATAATTTGAACTTGTATTTATATTCTTAAATAATAATGCCCAAGATTTGCAAATAACTGATAAATTTATGTGAAATAGATCTGCGGATTACTTCCTAAGTTCGTAGCAGAATTATCGTATGGATATGGACTTAAATTATGATGAAATGTTTAAAAAGATTGGATCAAAAAAAAAAATATCAATCCAGAACCTTGTGATTTGTTCGGACTTTAACAATGTGGCGTCATTTCGTCGAATAAACTTTCGTGAATTCAATTATATAATGTGTGACGATCATTTATATATTGAGCTTAGCTTACATTTAATTGGCTCATAATTTTTGATCACGAGTAGTATTTACGAGATAAATTAAATTATATAATATTTGGAAAAAGCACTCTGCTTCACGCTATTTGACACCGAATTATGTCATATCATACTGTAATTGATGTTTATTGTTCTATAATTGCTAAACAATATATTTTTATAAATCGCATATGCAATAATAAATTTAACCTAAAAATTTAATTAGGATGATTAATTAGATAATATTATGTTCTATTTTTGTTGTTTGATGGGAAAACCATGAAGAGATTAGATAAATAATTAAATGAGCCAATGCTCGTATAAGCATTTGACGCCTCATGATATATTTTTAGGTAGTACACGACTAATTATATTTCATCTAAGTGGACGAATTTGAATTTAAAAGAGAGAAGAAGCATTATCCGAAGAATCAATTCGATCCTTTTTGGAGAAAATCTGATCTGATGTAAAATATAAAAAGAATATAATGATAATTGCATGGATATATATGAACTTGTCGATTTATTATAAATAGTTATCCATTACCTTTCAATTTACATTTGTGTTTTTTACTCCTTTATTTTGCAAATAAATTAGACATTAAATTTTAGTCCTTTAAACTAATGAATTTCTATTTTATTAACCCAGAAACGCCCGAAATAATTGAAAATGGCAAAATGAGTTCGTCAAGAGCGCCAAACATATTCATTGCTTACCGCAAAGAAATGATGAAAATTAAACCAGATAATATGACAATGCCGGAATACAGCAAAATGATTGCAGAATTGTGGAGACAGATGCCAGAGGAAGATAAGATTAATCGAAAAAGAGTATATCAAATCTTTCGGGATCAGAAATTACCAAACGCAGTGGACAAACGTATGAATAAAAGTTCGGAGATTGTTCCTTCGGTATCTTTTCATATGGGCGAAAGTTTGGAATCCTTTCCTTCGATGCCAGATTGTAAGTTCAATCGGCATCAAATATTACAAAACGCTGGTCCAATTAACGAAAATTCGGATTCTAATCTAACAGTTGATCAATTCAATCAGTATCAAACACCAAGCGAAATGAACGTTGCGGGTCAAATGAGACAATTTTCAGACTCGGAAGTTTTGATGGCAATTTATCAGTTTAAACAGGATAATCATTAACAAGCGCAGAGAATGTATGAAAGTTCGGATGCTGATTTTTTGTATTTATAATTTTGATTCTACGAGAGTTATTCATTTTTAAAGTTAATGATTTCATGTATAACGATTATAACGATCATATCTAATGCACCGATATATTAATAGTCAAGCGCTTAATTGCAATAAACGATTATTGTATTTATTTATTTATTTTTTAAAAAAAAAGTTAATAGCATCTAATTAATACATATATGGAAATTCGTAATTTCGAATACATCGTCCTCTTCAAATTTATTTATTTTAGTGTAATCATTCATCTTTTTCTGAATCTTTTTCAGGGCATTTGGTGTTAAAATTTTTCATCGATCCAAATTCGCTTTACTTGTAATTTCGAAATTATACTCGTTACTTCGTTCAACTTACTCTTTATATTACATTCATTTTCATTTTAAGTTTTTTCATTTTTATAATACGGAAATTGGCAATTTATAATTTAATAAGTATTTAAGATTTTTAAGATTTTCAATAAAATTGAACATTTAATAAGCTTTATGATCATTTATAAAAATTGAAATTCCGTTTAAAATATTTTTTATTTCAACCTTTCGAAAAATATTATCATATTTAATTAGTGATCAAAATTTTATTTTTTGCCAATTAAAGTATATAGTTGGTGATTTGAAGAAAAATATTTGAATTTAAATTAACAAAATAGTATAATATTGTTTCATAACTCTTTCTTTTTAAAATAATAAAGTACAAATTTAAATTTTATTTCTTTAAAGTGATAATGTGCTTTTTTGAAAATAATATATTTTTATACATACAAAGAATATTTTATTATATTCATATTATTATTTGTTTTTTGCCATCGCCAAAAGATGATTTCTGCTTTAAAACGTTGTTTTAGCTAACATTTACTCCAATGATAGACAATAAAAAAAATTTAAACTCGATCGTACGTGTTGTAAATATATTTTTTTTAGTACTTTTGAAATATATTTGCCCAAATATATATTTTTTTTCATTATATTAGGTTCAATTGCTTAATCATTAGATATTTGTTCACTAATACGCATGAAAAATCAGTGATGACAAATTATAAGGTCATTTACTAAATGACATTTTAACTTGAGTTTAGTAAATAAAATAATGTCATTCGAGTTATTTGAGGTAACTAAGATAATTTATTTATTTACTAAAATGATTTATGATTTAAAAATGAAAAAAAGGATTACAAAGGATGAAAAAGAAATAAGTTTATTAATAGAATACAAATAAAATAAACTATTACTGCCATAATCAGCGCCTGTCCAACCTATCGAGACTTAGAGCAAAATGAAGTGTTTTGTATCTAAATTTCCTTCCTTATGCCTTTGTTACGGAATCCCCTTAAAAATATCGGCTGAATCAGGGATTGACAAATTAATTGCTCCCTGATGTCAAAAAGAACAAAATTGACACGTTTTCTAAAGGTTAATTGAGTTCAAACGGACAGAAAAGTCCGAAGTATCCGAAGTATCCTTTCCGAAATTTCCGACATAGATCGATTATCAGAACCGCAGTGGCGCAATCACGGATCGAAAGGTCATTTGCAAACACCGTGAATTCAGTTTAATATATTTAAAAAATTTTTTAATATATAGTATAGTATCTTAATTTTTTTTAATGATTAAATATTTATCATTAGAAGCATTAATTAATTTGATTTCATGTAACGAATAAGTTTTGTGATAAACGAATAAAATTAGACCACGCATAGGAATATTTTTTATTTTTTTACACCGTATTTTAAACAATAATTTTGCACAAAAGTATTATATTCTTTAAAAAATCATTGGTAGCAGAGGGAAGGGAAGTCTTAAATTTTGACTACCTTTTGATGGATAGATATATATAAGAGATTAAGTTCTTATTAGTTCTAAATTTTCATTGTTTAAATAAATATACTGTACTGTTAATCAATGCTATCAACTCTGCCATTTTTACTTAAAGTCAACTTTTTTTATGACGCAGATTCTCAGCTATTTATCCGCTTTGCTTTAAGAGCCATAGCGTTGTATGTAGGGATAGGATATCAGCTCATAGGTCTCTCATTAGTAAAGCATCATATTTAAAACACAGGTAGAACTTTAAAATTTATTTGGCCATCAAACGATAGTTGTTTATGACTATCATAATTTGATGACAAACAGATTTTAGCGTCGGTTCAAGAGTTCCGGTTCTATTTTTAATATTTGTTCCAAACTCAGGAGATCCAGATTCAGTTAAATTTAGAGTCAATTCCAGAATTGACTCGAGTCGTTTCATTTCAGCCGATAACAACCCTAGTTGTATGTCAAATAATGTGTGAATAAGATTTCAAATTATAAAACATTCCTTTCTGATACTGAAAAACGAAGGATTATATATTAATTATGGAGATTCCTAATTGTTGCAACTTATTTATAGTTTATTTAAATTTTTATACATATAGCGTATTACAAGACGATTATCTTCGAATAAGAACAAATAATCGATGAAATTAAATACAAATACGAAAATACTGAATTAAACAAAAAATAATGAATTTCGAATTTGTTCCTTGAGAAGAATTATAATTAAATATTAAAATATAATAATTCGATTTTTGTCATATTAATTCATCATAAATTAATAATTAGAATATTAATATTAAAGTTTGTACATTGCATACATAATCATTTGATTTTCTAATTTATATTTGTCCGAAATAAATGTAGTTTAACTTTATATCTCGTTTTGTGGATAGGAATCAATCATATTTTTTTTAAACATTTTTTATGCTTTTTTTGAATTTTAAAACATGTAAATCATTATCTGATAAAAATAATTTTTAGATTATATTTGTTGTAAATTTGGATTATCTAGAAGCTAATGGGCAGAATGTTAAATTATTTATTATTATAGGATTTTATTTTTAATTTTTTTAAAAAAAAATTGAACTAACTAAAATTCTAACTTATTGCTAGTAACACATAATATATTACAAAATTTTTTTTTTATCATGGGAGGTATTAACCAATTCCTTCGTATGCGTCGAAAATGGCTGGTTTTTATGAAAGATATTAGTTATTTACCGATATTACAGGGATATCAGTAAATAAGTATTACATATGGGATGTCATAAGTCACGTCAAAAGTAAAATCAAATTACATTCAAAATCGAGTACAACTTTTCATTATAAAACCAGTTCAGTATATTTATTTCGAACTAATCACGTGACAAGTCATTTAAATTTTATTGTTCCAATAATTAAATTTTTATATGCATTCTTTATTAATCAAACATGCCATAAAATACATCAATATTATATCAAATCTGATTTTATGATAATATGGGTAGTATTCTATTAAAATTGAGGTACGGATCTTATGATTTACTATGTCTCGTAACCCAAAAAAATCTTACTTTATGATATGGTTGGTAATATCAGAATTCGAAAAAGCCATTCACATATTTTTTATGGGTGGCTAAAAAATTGTGTCGCCAGACACTCAAAGTGATCGAACATCCTGTGATTTTTGAAATTTGTCATAATTGGCTTCTAGACTGATTATTTTTTTTGCATTTGGTTCTTTCTTTTTTTTTTTTATAATTGCATCGATGAATGTTTTGATTTTTCTGATTATTATGAATCTTTTTTAAATTTTTTTTTTTTACTTCATAGGTTTTTTACTATCTCAGATTAAGTATTTTTGAGTGGTTTTCATATTTTTTTATTTTTTGATCATTTTTTTCAAATCCATTTAATATTATAGCTGTGATAACAGATAGCTTGAATTATGCCTTAGCTATTATTATGGCGGTCCTATTAAATAATAATAAATTATATATAATAGATTTGATTTTTTTTTATTATTATGATTAAAGTAGTTTAAGTCGACACCACACCATTTAGCAATTATTTAAGTTTATTTTATTATGCTTCTGTAAAAATATCCTTTAATAATTGACAGAATATAATCTAATAGTATGCAAAATTGGTAATATTTATGTGATCTGGCTAAGAAGAAACTTTATTTTCTTTTTAGCTTCGTGGTAGTGAACATGATATCCTATAACAAAAATACTCATTATCTATATGAAAAAAAGTTTTGTACAAAATTTGTCAAAAATAAAATAGTTTGTACAAAGAAACTAAAGCTCATATTGTTCCTAAAAATTTTTATTTATTGATAATCAATAAAAATAACTTACTATCTATTATATTATTAAGCATTAATTATTTTTTTAAATAAAAAATTTAGTTGAATTTAAAGGATATAATTAAATACTGATAATCAATAAAAATAACTTGCAGGCTAAAATTTAAATAATTTTTTTAAATAAAAAATTTAGTTGAAATTAAATTATAGTAAAAAGTATAATTAAATACATATTGTATAATAACTTACAATCTAAAATTTTAAATTATTTTTTAAATAAAAAATTTAGTTGAATTTAAATTATAGTAAAAAGTATAATTAAATACTAATAATCAATAAAAATAACTTACAATCTAAAAGATTATTATTTTTTTAAATAAAAAAATTAGAAAAATTTAAATTTCATTACAATAAAAAGTATAATTGATTAATTAAAATATTATCTTTCTATAATATTAATAATATATTAGCATTTTTGATTGATATTGTAGTAAATAAACATAACTTACTTTCTAAAAATAAAAATTTGAAGAGTTAAAATGATTATAAATTAAATATAACTACATAAAAATAACTTACCAACTAAAATAGCATTAAAATTTTTAAAATTTTTTTTAAAAATAAATTAGTTATATTTAAATTGCAATATTAAAAATTATAAAAAACTTACTCCCTATGATATTATTCATTTAGATATTGTCTATTAAAAAGTTTAATCAAAATTTAATTGTATTAAGATTTATAAAAGTTAAAAAAGTTAAATGGCTTACAATCTATATATAAATAAAAATTAAATTTTTTTTAAAATTAAAATAATATTTTTAACTAACGATAGAAAGGTTATTCTTTACCATCCAATCCTTCTAATATTTTGAATAAAATTGAACATAGTTAAATTATAAATACATCTATTTTTATTGTATTTACCTTCATTATAACTCGGATCTAATCCTATATTTCAAATTTAAATGAAATAAAAATATAATTAACGAATTGAGTATTATAGTTATTATATTTAATTTCATACCCTAAGGTTAGTTTAACCTTACAATTTTCGTGGCATGGCATTGGTTAATTATTAATGTTTACCTTTATCACATGAAGCTGATTCTATGTTAATTTGATAAAATATTGAGTATAATTAAGAAATTATTATAATATTAAATAATACATGGAATTACCGTTGTCTTCTATTTCTTCTAATGAGGTTCCATAACATCCGAAAATGACTCTAATGTGAATTTGTGAAATAATTTTTTTTTAGTAATCATCTAACCGTCAAATATACTCATTTCAAGGCGTGCTAAGTTTTATTTCCGTTATTTTGTGAAAATACTTTTTTTTTGGCATTTCTATTAAACTTTTACCTTTATTGTCACTAGCAGACATTGTTTATTTTTTAAAAGAAAGCTTTTTTTTAAAAAAAAAAAAATATATATATATATTTTTTCAACCCAATCTTGTCAAAATATGAAAATCTTACCGCAGTATTTGAGGTACAGCACTTAAATACGGTAACCAATCAAAAAAATATTTTTTTAACTTTTTCTTTGAAGATCCTAGTTTTAAAGAGAATCGCTAATAGTTAAAAATCAAAAAAAAAATTGTTACGCAGTATGCGGTTATTAGTATTGCGTAATTCATACAATGATTAAGAACCCCATATTAAAATGTAAAATAAAAAAGAAATGGGATCTTTTGCAATTAAAAGGGGGAAAATAAAAAACGAGTTAAATGCTAAATTTGGTTCTGTATTATTTGGCATATAAAAGTAAAATTGATTTTTCCCAGAATTTTCACCTTTTTCTATTGCAAACGTCCATATGTATAAGTACCCAGAAATGATCGAACCAAAAAACTGAAAAAAAATTGAAAAAAATGAAAAAAAAAACTTGGCAAATAAATGATTTGTTTTTTTTTGCGAATTATGATTAAAAAATATCGCTGTGTCGCCATAAACAAAATCAATTAGTTAAATGAGTGGTTTTCAAAATGTTTGAAATTGTCAAACAAAAAAAAACACAAAACGACATTCACGTGACTTAAAACATCAATAAGCAAAATTTATTATCTAAAAATTTAAAAGTTGGGTTCACATTTTTTCTCTATATTTTGGTATAAAATTTCATCATAAATCTAATATTTAAAGCGAATAAAAGGGTAAACTTAATTATTTAATTAAAAATAATAGTATACTCATTTATTTTAACTAATTTAAAAAAATTAAATTAAAATAAATGAAAAAAAATTAACTTGATTTACATTAGATCCTATACAATTCCATCCATTAAATAGCAATCAAAATAAATTTAAGATGTGTGAGTTAATTAAAAAATTTTCTTATGAAAATACATAAAATTTATACAATCACAAATAAAATGGGTCGTATTAACCCAAATAATCTTTATACTAATGCAAAAATTTATTAAAATACTCCTGTATCTTGTTATTCATCTTTAAAATTAAAAAATACATAAATTTTGATATTTAGTATATTATTAAAATATTTTCATTTAATGATAATTTTAAACACCTACCTTAAATTTTTATTATCTTGTCTCCATATAGGTTAAGAAACATATTTAATTAGTACTTATTTATGATAACTTATTATATGCATAAGTTTAATATTGTGTGAAATTGGTTGTTTAAATCTCAACGAAAAGTTGAAACGATCGAATCACAAATTATTTCTATTTGCAGGTACTATCTTTCTATTTACACTTCATAATTTGACTGATCAGTGAATTCTTTTTTTTCAAAATTATTGAAATGGAAAAGGCAATTTCATTTTATCAAAAATAATTAATGTGATCAAAACAACGAAAATAGCTATAGCATTTTGAACTGCTGCCTCTAAAATTAAAGCAATGCGATTTTTCATTTTTTTGTCATGATTAAATTCTGTCGAGTAAAATTGACTTTTTAGATTTGCTCTAAAAAAGAGAAAGCAAGCTTGTGAAAATAATTAGTCACCCGACAAATGAAAGGAAAATTATACTTATGGCTTCTCTATTTAAAAAGACTGGATTTCTTAAATAAAGTGATTTATGTTAGGATTTTTTAAATTTTAAATTTTTTTTTTTAATTATTTGCCTTCTCTTTCGAGATCTATATATTTTCAGGATATTTTTTTCTATTTTAAGCTGTTAATATATTGATAAATTAATTATGTTATGGTTAGTGAATTTATAAATTTTTCACAACGAATATTTCAAAGTTATTAGAATTGTTGTGTTGTAAAAATATATTAATATCAGTGATATTTATAAAGCATTCAAATTAAGCAAATAGCTCGCAAAACCTAAATTCATTTATATAAAGTAGTGGTCAAAAGAATGCATCACTTAAATTTAAAGTACAAATTACAGTATCTAGCAAAATGCATTTATATTTATTTTAATGATTGAATCTCAAACAATATTTTAAAACAATTTTTTTGCCTAATTCACAGCGTTAACTTAAATAACCAGTGTTCAGTTAAAGGATATGTCTATTCATTTGTCATAATCATAAATTATTTGTCATTTTGTAAATGATCTAAAATGAAAAATGATAAATGATCAAGGTCATTTAAGATCATTTAAAGCATATGTCATTTAATCATTTGCCTTTACAAAAAATTTAGCGATACTAGAATTGAGAATTCTCTAGAGTTTCGCTAAATATTTATGATTCTTTAAGAGTTTCGCAATTTTATCTTCCAACGATAAAGAATTGTTCTAAAGGAATCATAATAGGAGTTCTAATAGAATAATAAAAGATCATTCTAAAGATTCTAAAGGAACGATTAAAATCATCATTCTGATAAAGCGATAGAAAAAATCGTTCTAAAGAAACTATCGTTCCAATAGAATGATAAAATCATGGTTCTAAAAATGATTAAAAATATCATTCTGATAGAACGATAGAAGTGTCGTTCTAAAAGAATGACAAAAAGTATCATTCTAATAGTATGATAATTCTCTTAGAATGACTTATCTGAACAGTACATTTTATCATTTTTATCATTTTATTGTTTTATGGTTTTAATCGTTCTTTTAGAATGAACATGATATATAAATAACTTGTAAAAATATCTTTTATTTACATTTCAATCATACAAAATAGGAACGCAGTTTAAACTTTACATTAATAAAATTATTTAATTATTTATTCTATTCATTTAGTTTAAAATTATAAATGTGCTACATAACATAAAAGTTCGCATTGATATAATTAATTGTTGTGTTATTTTTTCTTGGTTAATTCATAGAATGTTAATTAATTGTCCAATTACATAAATAAAAAAAGCATAAATAAATAAGGACTGAAATGTCATTATATGAAATCTCATTAAAAAGTACTTAATATTCATCAAAAAGTAAGAACTTGATACTAAGAACGAATTTTCTGTAACTTTACTCATAATCGATAAAATTCATAAAGTTAAAGATGAAATTCATACAATAACTTTACAACAAAATCATAAAAATCAAATTAATATTATGAGATTATTTCAGAGGTGTTATAACCATTTACATTCAAGTTCAAAATATTGGCAGTTATTTATATGTGTTCACATTAATGATTTCTATTTATGATATGATTATGAAAGAGAAAGAAAGTTTTCTATTTTGATCAGAATAGGGATTGGAATCGAAACTGCGAAAATCGCCAAGATCGAAAATCGAAACTAAAATCGATTAAAATTTTCAAACTCGGTTAAAAT
>CAMKVN010002109.1:0-14946 GCA_946474995.1 Funneliformis geosporum
TGAATTCTTACATAACAACCTACTAATTTCTCACCTCCTTTAGGTTCCCAGAACCGGAAACTAGTATTTTGTAGATTACCAGGTCACCAACATTTCACAAGCCACTTTGACAATGTGGTCTCTTCAAGATTCTTTCGTAGTTATGTCTAAAATATTTGACCTTACATTTATCGAAATAACTCTGCATCCAGTGATCGGAATTTCACGAAATTTGATATGATAGAAGTTCATAATCCGCCGAATACAGTCGTTCAATCCTCATCAAATTTGGGTCATTGGTTGACGAGATATTCGCGTTCTAAATCCGTTACAGCAAATCAGACCATCTCTCGATCTGCCTTTCCCTTTTCTTGGCAAATTTCAAATGAATATGACCGGAGGAAGAAAATAGGCATCTTGACCAAAGGTGGATGTTAATTTCATTTACTTTATTAATTGATTAGAGGCCTGCATGTTAATATAGCTTAATTTCAGAATCGGGATCAGCAAATTAATACAGCAAAGATCCAGAGACTTTTATGTTTTGCAATGATCAACTGCAGGTCCCTAGCGACCCACTGTGGAAGAAATATTAATTATAAATAGTTGGGTGGATTAGAGGCGTCTGGCAAGAAAATCAAATAAAAAAATGATACAATAATTCTGCAAAATGCATAATTCAATATCAAAACAAAAGAATTTTCAATCAAAAATTTAATAAATTTATTTCAAAAAAAAATGCTTTCAAATTTTGACATTATTTTGATCGTACTATTATCCATTGTGATCATATGCTATGAAATAATATCCTGAGGTCTCTTAAGTATGAAGACATTCAAAATCATTTTTTTTTTAAAAATATAAGCATATATATTATTCTTGCAGTAGCATTCATCTATTTTCGCAAAAATCAAACAAATGGATGTCAAAGAAATAATGATCTAAAAAGATCGATTCTGGCCTTAAATAATGAACTTCAGAGAATGCATACTGAGAATGAATGGAGGAATAAGACTGTTTCGCAAGGTAAGGTCCATGTGTTTGATTTTAAGGATCCAACCATTTTGCAATCCAGTTTTCTTAAGAAGATCCCATAATCTAATTTATGTTTTATTATTCTCTCTAGCTGGATCAAACAGATATTCTTTCACAAGTCATATATCTACCAGCTAATATTCAGAATATTCCGATGAAGTTCAAACTTTATGGGTAGAATTCACAGCTTTATTTAATCAAAGAAGAAGGAGGGAGGAGTGCTTCTATACACAGTTATACAATGTAATTTCCCAGGAATTACGTTTAAGTTCTGCGACTTTGGCGAGTTTCTACCACTACCAAAAAATACCAAGGACTACTTCCTTAGATAAAATAGAAACATAGGTTAATAGAGAAGGAAGGAGAGATTCTAGTAGTAGCAGTAGTAATAGTGATAATGGCAATAATGGCGATAGTTAGGGGGTCAAAGAATAGAAGCAGTCATTGTCTTTCAGAACAGGCTTTGGGTCTGACTGTATTTTCCCATGCAACTCCACAAAAATTTATTATATTTTATATATCTAGAAATATGAAAAAAATATCTTTTTGTATGCATTTTACATAATAAAAATAATCTGTCTAAAAAAAATCTTGGCTATTGTTTTGGCAGGGCCCAGCTGAAATTCTAGTCATATAATTTTCTTTTATAATCAGAATTATATCTAAAACGAGTTTTACAATAAATATTTGCTTTGCAATCTCTAAACTGTTAAAATGCTATTCTATACTAACGTAAACCTTATTCCTGCTGTTCGCTTGACCTTTCATCATAATTGATGGTAATATTGATTATATTCGCATTTTGTGAAAAAGAAGGGATAGTTGGAGTCATGGGTCTGGAGATAGGAGGTGTTTCGATAGTTGATAGTATTAGCGGTATTAATGATACAGGAGAATTTTCGACAGTTTTAGATGATGATATTTGTGGTCTTGATTGTACAGGATCTGATAATGATGAGGTCGCTTCGCTTAACCTTTTAACGCTTTCATTGTGTGTTCGTTCAAATGGAAGATCTAGTAAAATTAAAATATATTGATATTAATAAAGATCACTAGCGATTGAGAAATATCAGATTCTCAAAAGTGTAGTTACTAGGCTTTAACTAAAATTCGCTAGAGAACTCCTTATAGATTTTCTCTCCTATTAAACTCCTTTTTTTCCCACCCTTTCTATATTTTACAGCTGTCTAATAAATAATGAAAATAAGAATATTATCGGCCAAATTCTTCGTAGAGCTAAGCAAGAGTTACTTACTTTATAAACTTTCTTGAGATTATTGAATTTCTTTTGACAGTCTTCACTAGTAAAATAATTTGTATTCTCTTGCTCGTTTAGCTTTCTAGCAATATCTTCCTAAAAGAGACGTTTCTTTTTATTTGAAGTGGAGTGGAATTCAGAATTTTTTTCTTTTCTTTCATTTATGAGGAAGCGAACCTGGGTACCATTCCATCTGTCAGAAGACATTTTTACATGATGAAAAATCAGTGTGAGGGGTGGGGATTATTTTATGAGAAATACCAAATGATATATTAAAGATATTTGAGATGATTAATCAAATAATAATGGTGGCTTAAGTGCTATACAGAATTCGATTAGCTGATCATCTTATGATTTTGAGAATCGTAATTTGAGAAACATCTCAGCGTCATGATAGTTCCTGGAGAGTGTCATAGAACTGGCAGGGGTCAGAGTGGATTCCTGTAATATGATATACGTTATGGATCTGAGAATTATTTAGCTATTATATTATCTCGGAACTAATTTAACTGAATTATAATATATCGGGAAAATCCCAGAGATCTACAAACTGATTTACATGCATGTGAATATGTACAGCACCTTCGGCTAAATCCTGATATACTTGTAATTGAATAAAAAATAAATCTGATATTTTATTATAAATACTTGCTACAAACTACTACAACACTAAATATTTACTAAAAACGCTATATATCACTAAAATTGCTATAAGTCTTATTTATTGTCTGTAATTACATATAGTTATCAAATATGCCTGAACAAATGGTTAAAATCATTTTAGATAACATTTATAATAAAGCTGTATCTAAACCTATCAATCTTCGTCCTGGATATGATTTGAAGCATGTTCATAACGTTCAGATTTATAATGATACCTATAGGCTTGAAAAAGTGGTTGAAATAGAAAGACAATATAATTATTTATCTATTATTAGACCTCATGAAATGCCACAGCAATGGGCTTTTCATATAAGAAGTGCTCTGCAAGAGGTACTTTCTAAACGAGAATATAGTTTATACCATATATACTGTCTTTTCGCCTCATTTGAACAAGGAAAAAACAAGACGTTCTATGACTATGATATTGATGGATTAAGAGATATTCCACATGAGTAACGTAGACCTAGTGTTCATAAAAGTTAAATGGCTATCTGCTTTAAATGCTGGAAATTGATAAAAATTACCGAAGTAGAGCCAAGGAAGGTATATTATGATAGATGATGCAGATGGGGCTATGAAGTAAAGTCTGAAGACTTGATGAAAAATTATTGGGACCAGGAATGTAGTGTTAAGCCATTTGGTATTTCACCTGCCAAGCAAGAAATATTTTCACCAGCTTCTTATCGATCCTCAAATTACAAAACCAATACAAGCGAAATATTTATCTCATCTCGAAATGCAAAACAGAATAACTTGCTACCATCCATAAACTATCTTAATCAATTAAAAGGTGCTACGATAAAGTTAAGAAATGGGGTAGAAATCACGATTGTTTAACTGGACGACTGACTAATTTTGAAAAATGTAGACCATTACTTTATTTGGTATATAACTTATTATATTTTTTCTTGGCAAAAGTGATCGGCAAAAATATCAATAAAAAATAGCTATAGACGTTTTGCATATTTGCTTACACCTTACAGACAGCTAATGCATGTAAACAAATGCGACAGCTGTTAAGCTACTAAAGCATGAATAAACATGTTTCTGATCCTCGTTAAAATATGATGTAATAGTAATACACTGCCAATCATCTATGCAAGTGCGACCATCTGCTTGTGTGATAAAATAATTTTATACATAAATCGACCTCTCCTTTGATGTAGGAGATAAACCCTAATAGCTATTAGCCCTGAAGATCTTTGATTGAAGGGGATATTTTGAACTTTTTTCTCCCTCCTTCAATCATAGACCTGCAGGAGATAATCTATCCTAATCTGAACAGACAAAAAAAAAATTATATATGCATTACCCCAACACCTTAGATCTTCAATGCGTATTTTCACATATTCTTATTTTCTAATGCAAAATTTTGGTGTAAGTGTCTATTGCATAATCTTCTGTCTCTTCTTCCCAATATGAATACAAGTCCAGAGAGAACATAAATGGATTCATTTAAAAGGCAGTATGAAAAAAAACTTTGTTTTGTTCTTGATAACCTCACATTATATAAGTATACTTATTAATATTTTTTACTATGTTGAATTTAGTAGCTAAGGTTGAAGCTCTTTTATTACAAGAATCATTTGATACTCTTTGTGGAGCGTCCGTAGTTTATTTAACAATAGAGAATAATATTCTACCTCCATATGAGAAAGTACGGAAAATAGTTGACCGGGCGGTCAATTCATCGTTAGCGAAGCTAACAAATCTTGGTCGAAGAACTAATGTATTAGAAATATTACCACAGGTATGAACATAAATGAGATTTTGTTTCTGTTTCTTACTTTAATGATGAGCGTTATAGTAGATGTAGGCTTTAGTATAGTTTGGTTTATCATAGCTGAAGGTCAGGGAGTGCCGGCCCAGAAGATTAATGTCTTAGGATGTTGAGGGTTTCTGCTCCTTTCTACTATGCGTGACTATATAGCCTAAATAATAATGATATGCCTTTTTAAAAGTTTCTGAAAATACACGTATGGCAGGAATTATAATTCATAAATTTAGGATGGGAATAATGTACTGATACCTTTTATCACATCTACTGTAGGTGGAGAGTAAATATATTAGTGATTGTGAACTAAAAGTATTAAAAGTATTGAATATGGATAGAGAATTACCTATGAACCATACTCAGGAAGAAATAGAACAAAATCTTAATATGTTAAAATCTAAACTTGAAGTGATTATTACGCCATTTGGAAATTTCTTATGATTTAAAATTAACAAGCTTTTCTGCTTAGCATTCTACAACAGAAGCAGACATAAATCTTTATGGTTCACTTAAACAAAGTTTAGCGAGTATAGACTCTTAGATCTCACATGGCAGAATTCTGAAGCAAGCATGGTTTTAAGTGATAATTCAAACATCATGAAAAACTTGGAAAGTAGGCAAAAAAATATCTTCATGAAATCTCAAGAAAATATAAAATGTATCCTTCCTGATTCAGTTATCACTAAGTGTATTAATTTTGTGGAAGTTTTCAATGATGTGAAGAATGCAAGGTTTATGAAGAACATACTTCACAATAAAAAATGGAAACAAAGTGAGACGGATTTAGTAAAGATAACGGAACATATTCTATGCATAATGTAAGTTACTTGCTTATTCAATATTTGATGGAACATCACTGTATTAATTACGTTTTCTTTTATCAGTAATGAAATATAGAGCAATCCTGCATTTATGACCAGTACATCCCGCAGTGAGTAGAGTGAAGAGACATATATGACAGATGTCATAATTTCTTTACTTCGAACGAGTTTGAGCGATCTTCCGAATGATGCTATTTGTCTAAGCACAGCTGAATATTAAAGTATAGCAAGCAAGGCTCAGAGGAATCTAGGAATAATTGGAGAGCGGATGAGAAAAAAACCTGATATTATGGGTTTAGTAAAGCAAGATGAAAAAATTATTGAGCTATTGTATACCGAATCATCACATATCATATGTAGTAACAAAAAAATCAGATGAAAGGTTAAGTTATGGAGAGAAACATTGGATGGGGCAAGTTATATCAGTGCATTATGTAAACCAGTTGGCAATTAATTTGGTGTTGTGGGAATTCAGATCGCAGGTACAACTATGTATCTAAATATTCTTGTGAAGGATTTGGCTGGTATACCAAGATACTTCCATCTAGATCATATGGAAATTCCGTTATCCCCTTACCAGTCACGCTTGAAATCTCTCATTTGTTTACTTTTAACCTTAAGAAATGTAATGATCATAAACAGGAGTCTTATAATGCTGGCATTAGAACAAGCTACCTTTCATCCACCCCGAAATATTAATCCAAGTTCTACCGTTTTCACGCCTCCATATAATAAATAGTTGGTGTAATTCCATATATTGTATCATAGAAATACCATGTATCATGGACAAGTTTCCAAACCTTTGTATTTATTTATATTACTGTATTATTAAAATGACCTGGTAGTCAATTTCATAAATATACATATTTTATTTCTTGCTGACCATTGGTCAGGATATTACATAAAATTCTTGAACGGAACTAATATATCTAACTGATCTTCCAGATATATTATGAAACTGATGCGTAAATTTTTTTTCTTCAGATAATAAAATTTTCTGAAATCTAGGCCTCGGCAAATTTTTAACCAATTTTAAGGTGAAAAGTTATGTCAGAATTAAATGAAATACCCAAATTTTAGAAAAAATATGAAATTTCTGAACTTTTTGAATTTTTTTTTCCAAGATTATAATACCTTACTGAATGTGCTAATCATAATCAATTATATGACCAATCAACCACAATTTAATGATCACTATAAGAGTTTGCTTGACCAAATACCTCCATTCATAAAAAAAGAAGTATGGTTACGTCTTACAACCCGCAAAAATAACCTACTATCTGAGGAACAGGCTAGAGGAATTCATTCTGATATAAAGGAGTTGCTCACTAGTAATATTAATAGGTATTATAAAAGTAAATATCGAAAAAAAATTAAGATTGAAGCAAATACTACTTCTGATGGTAGCAATACTTTTCCCGATTAGATGGCTTAGAAAAACAGTTAGGGGAGCGTGAAGCTCTACTAAGACAGAAGGAAAACAATATTAAAAAAACTATTAAGGCTCAGGTCTATAAGGAACATAAATGTCTAAAAGATGAGTATAATGCTCTTAAGGATCACTTAGAAGGTGAATATAATAAATGCATGATAGATATGAAACAGACAACATATTCCTTTAAGCATCAGCTAGAAAATCAACAGAAATCCAGCTTAGATAACTTGGAGAAGCAATACAAATCTCACATCTCTACATTAGAAAAATCTATAGCTGTAAAAGATAAGGAGATTGACAAGTTGTCCGCTACTATCTCTCAACTTAAAAATTATAAGAATGCTCTGAAAAAAGACTTCGCTTTTGCTAAAAAGACTATTAAAGTATTGGATGGTATTATCTATAGAAAGAATAAGACAATTATTGCTTATAATAAAGGATTATGGAAAATTGATCCTAGCTGTATGGATGATACTATAGAACCAACTAGCTTTTATGAAAAAGGATGCTCAAAATTTGTGAAATAGAGTGCGTGATGATACTAAAGATGATCCTGATATCTGAAAAAAATATACATTTCGCTCATATGTTCATAGTACATTCATTTCAGTTTGATCTTAGACTCTACATTAACTCGATTATAACTCAATGTAGATACTACATCATCTAAACTATGACTCAACATAGACTCTTCATTGACTCAACTATAATCCAATATAGAATTAGTAAGCTCACTATTAATCCAACATTTAGTTTTTTTATCGCGTAAAAATAAATAGGGATATGTGAACTCCTTTTTACAGTATTGACATGTCCGATCAGCTAGTTTTTTTAATTTCTATAGGACTGTTCTCTTTAGGACCTTCTTTTTTCACAGTAAAGATATTACGTTAAGATTTGTGAACTGATAGGGGAATGGTAATAGTCTTTCCATTATATGTAGCTTTAAATTCTCCTTTTATTAAAGGCTCCCATCCAACTCAATATTGCCATTCAGTACTGAGAATTACTAAAGATTTAGCATTTCCATTCCGATCCTTATCTGCAGATACAACAGAAACATCATCTATAATATTAGCTGAATTTTCTCCAAAACCAATTGTTATGGAAACATCATTCATAGTGCCGATGGATATAGATTAACTTGCAACTCCATTAAGCCTATGAATTTTTTCCTATTAATTTTAATACCTAAAAGCTCTTTGACAAGTTCAGTAATATTATCTGAAAATATGGAAGAATCAGAGCCTGTATCAATCATTGCACAAGGTATTACCAAACCTCCTATTTTACAATAAATAGTCACAACATCATCGGCATTCTTTATTTATAAAAAATTTATCTCTAAAGGCTGAGGCCAATATCTTTGACTATTTTTTTTTCAGCTAAATCATGTTGTGTATATGCCTTAATAGCATAGTTTAGAGTATTAGAACCTACTGATATTATATCATTCATAGGGTCATCTGGCTTCAATTCTATTAGAACTTGAATAAGAGGTTTTGCTCTATATTTGTAACTTGGATTAGCAGATGTAAAACATCTATAATTTTATTTGTAACATCCTCCCATACTTTTCCCTTTCCTTAACAGTATCATTTTTCATAGCCGTATTCAGAATCTGATCTTTCAATTTATGGTATATTGTATTAATGTATTAATATATTAAGAGCCTTCCTTAAGAATTTCTTTAGAAATATGTTGTACAACTGATGATAATATAGATTTTAAGACTATTAGAAAAACATAATCTTCAATCATAGTTATAAATGCTAAGAGTACTGCTTTTTTACGAGACTTAGAAGTAGGGGATTCCCTCTTGTGAGTCTTTTTCATAGGTACTATACTTTTTACACTTTTTTTTTTATAGCATAGCAGTTTCAGTCAGTGGTATTTAAGGTAGTTCATCATTATCAACATATTCGTCATCTTCTTCTACTTTTTCCTCAAGTATGTATTCTATTTCAGGCTCTTTGTGATCTTCTTTCTCCTTAAATATATATTCTATTTCAGGTTCTTTAGAGTCATCAAGAGGTCCTCTTGGAATTGGATCTTTCTCAACATTTTGGTATATATAATTAACCTTTTTAATTCTCTTAACTCCAGGGCAATTAATCTTTATATGGCCAGCCTTTCTACATACTGAGCAAAGACGGACAATTTGTTTAACTAGTGCTTGTTGTACTACCTTTCTAATAGCTTTCTTTGTAGCATTTGTGTTTCTAACCTCTAATTCTGAGAAGGGGTCCTTCTAACATTAGATACTTTTCATCATAACCTTTTACCAAGTTCATCACAGATATGTGATCCTAAGGTTGAGATATCCATTGCTACATCTAAATAATCCAAATCCTTTGCAAGACGAACTATAAATTCATGTTCAGCTTGTGAATCTTTTTGTGATTGAACAAGAGTAGGTAATACTGGTTGAAGTTCTGGTTGAGGTAGTATAGGTATTTGACTTGTATTCACACTTGGATTACATTCTAACCACAAATCTTTTAATTGTGTAAAGAATGCATCTATACTATTAGGATTAGCTATTCTCATCCATGTAAAAAGATCACCAGATAATGTACTTTTAATAAATCCTAAAACTTGTGTATTATTATTTGGAATACCTAATAATAAAGGTCGAATTCTTTTTTCATATGTATCAGATGAATCGCTAAGTAAAAATCTTTCTTGAGTTAATTTCTGAAAGGCTACTTATTGACTACCTATTATTTCATGCTGATATTTTGCTCTCATCCATATTCGTAAAGTAGCTGAAGAATTAATAGCATGATTAGTAGCTATTTATGGATTGTTATTAGGAACTGGTATATACTTTCCTCCTAAGTTGAATTTTAAAAAACCAAATTTAATTGCATTATTAAAGTCTCCTGTGTTAGCATTTTCAAGTGCTATCATATTTGGCTCTAAATGTGATATAGAATTATATAGAATTCCAAATTTTATCTAAGTACTCATCAGGTGATTCCTGCCCAGTATATTGTTCATGTTTAGCAAAAATAGTTGCCATTGTATTATATATCAGTTGACGTCTAGCTTCTGCCATATTTGGTGGATTAATAAGCAGATTATTTTGTAGATTTAAAATAATTTGCTGAGAATTTATTTTTCAAGCTTTCCATTTTTGATATCGGTTAAATACCCAGGCTCTATTGAATTCTGCTAAGTCAGCCTCAGCTTTATGTCTTCAATTTATTAATCGAAGGGCCACCTTTTCTTGCAATAATATATGATTACGCTTTCCTACTCTTTGAGTCCTAAGTCACTATACCCAATGCTCATTTGCTTCATTATTTTGAGCTTGAGTTAATATTTGGTTATCATTTTGTGATCTAGCTCAGACTTCTTGCAATTGATGCCTTAGAGTTTTTGCTCGTCAAACACTTTGTTCTACTACCATATTCTGATCTTGCCAAAATTGACAAATTGTACCAGTTATATATGAAGTCGAAATGTAAACCCAAAAGTCGAAATGTTTCAACTTTGGAGGTCAAAGTTTAAATGAAAATTTGAAATAGTCGAAATTATGTCATATCACATGATTTTTTATATTAAAAAAAAAACAAAAGATGTATGATCACAGTCAATATCGCTCCGATTTGTATAAAACAACTATCATTCGATTTCTCATGACTATACAAATTCAATAAGCTAATATTCATTGATTTTGGATCATCTCATCTCAAGATATATGCGATTGTATTTCAAAATTCAGACTCCTTTATTTAAAGTAGAATTTATTGATTTATAATTTTGGCTGATAATACAATTGTGAGTATCTCGTGATTGGATGATAAAAATCAATAAATGTTAGCTCATTGGATTTGTATAGTCGTGAGAAATCGAAGAGTAGTTGTTTCATACGAATCGGAGCGATATTAACCGAGATCATACATCTTTTGTTTTTTGTTTTTTCTAAATATGAAAATCATGTGATATGATGTCATTTCGACTATTTCGTGACTTTAGCCTCTAATGATCGAAATGATTTCGACCATTTCGACCATTTCGGATATCCAAATAATCCATTTCGACTTCATTTATAGTACAAGTATAAGTAATAATATTAGCCAAACATATGCCAACTTTATCAAATTGCCCTCTTATTTCATCTGGAAGTATAATCCCTGTATTATCCAAATGTATCTGAATTCTTGCTAAAGAAGCTGAAGCCTCAAATTGCCTATCTAAAATAGCTTATATTGTATGCTTCATATCTAATATTTTTTTATTATTTGAAACTTTTTTATGACTTAGACCAGTTATTTCATAAATATGGGTCTTAAGTTGCTCAATCTTATCTTCTAGCCTTAAAATATTGATATCTTATGCAGTACTAGCATTACCTTTATGTCATAAATCCTGCAATGCTATATGAAGATGCTATTTAAGAGATTTTATCTTATAACATACATCTAGCTCCTTGTTAAGAGTCTTAAGCTTTTTATTGGAAATATCATTTGAGACTATTTCATCTGCCAATTCTTTACGCAACTCTTTATTAGTATCAAGGATTTCGATATAAGCCAGATCCATGTCATTGATTCCTATTATACGAATAGATTTGAGTAAAGCTAGAAATTTGGATATATCTATTGATTTGCAAAAGATTTATTACCAGCCTTCGGACTATTAAAGGACTGTAAAAAAATTGCATAAAGCTTCTCTAAAAACTGGATTCAATTTTACTCTAGAAGAGGTAAAGGATTGGCTTGAAAAACAGGCTGTATACCAGATATATAAACCTTATCCTAGATATATTCCTCAAGCAAGTTTTAGCTCTATTACTACTACTAATAAAATATACCAAGCAGATGTTCATGTTAAATCTTAACAAACAATTTATCTTTTTTACCTTAATATAGTTAATATATCTTTAAAATATAAAGCAACTATTTATATAGGTGTAGCCCTTAGAGGACCTGCCAAGAGAATTAAGAATATATAAGGTATTTTAACTTCATCTACTATTGCAAAATGCTTAGAAAGAATTTATAATGATCTTAAAAACCCTCTTATTTGTCCAAAAGTATTTTATCATATAAGGGGTCTGAATTCAAAGGCGAATGTGAAAAATTACTAAGAAAATATGACGTATAAATTTAGAAGGACAAGCCTAAAAATACTATGGGTATTGTTGAGAGATATAATGGAATATTTATTGAGATATTTTATGTATTCTTAATGGAAAAGATTTATTGATTACTTTTCCTTGTCCTCTTAATTCAATCCAATATGAAAGCTTAAAGACTCTAATAAAAGATTTACCAAATGTTGTTGCTACAATAGTAGAAGATATTAATAATTCCATCATACGCCATCTTGGTATTTCACTTGCTAAAGCAATAAAAAGAAAAAGTATTATCTCTAAGTCTTCTTTTCTTATCCTCGAGATGGTCTTATAGGCTTTGATAAAGAGAAGCTTAATGGTGATATACTTGTAAGATATTTACTATATCCTAGTGATCAGGAAAGAGGAAGACAAAAAGCAGGGGATTTGAATTGGTCTTCACATATTTATCATATCTGTAAATCTATGATGCAAAAAAATCAGTCAGTCTTGTATTGGCTAAAAGAAGTCACCTTTAGGATAATAGATAATGATGATTATATTCTCAAATGTCTTAAAAGATCTTTTGTTTGAGAAAAATTGATGATTATTCCTTATGAAACAGAATTGTTTTTCCAGTGGGTTCTCACGAATTAAGAAAGTCTGCTGCTTCTTCATCTATTAATTCTTAGCTAATCTAAAGTATAGCTTGTATATTTCCATAATAGAATTAAGAATCTTTAGATCTTTTCTGTAATATAATTTATAATCATCCATAATTTGATGATATTTATCTTTATTAGGAAATATGATTTGGGCTAACTTTAATACATATTCTTCAGGGTCTTCTGCTTGGCATAATTTCTTAACTCTCTCTTTATAATTTTGCATGAATATGCCGTCCTTTGGCCTTTTATAAAAAGTTTTGCCTTGATTACGTTTATTAATGCCTGTTTGACTTCCTGGAAGGTTGGTTTAGTATTAGTTAATTGAATTTGTGTACTCATTGTGAAAAAAAACTTTTATATAATACCTTACAAAATTTTCTCTTTAATTAATTATTTCTCTTATATCAAAATGATCGAAGAATATTTCTGTTCATATTTACACATTACTAACAAGACTTGTGATAGGCCCTGCATGCGTGAAGAAGGATGTTATGAGCATTGGAAAACTAAGGTATGTGTATCATGTAGTATATGTGACAAGCCTACTGGCTTATCTTTTAGGCAGTATTTATCACATGTTAAAGGTTATTAAGTGATTAAATACTATAACAGATTACATGATAAAGCCTTAAAAAACTCAGAATAGATATTAACTTTTGGTTAAATTTTTTTGGATAGACTTTGCTATGCGATTTTTGGTTAGATTTTTTTTGATAGACTTAGTTATGCGAATTTTTTTTGGTTAGACTTTTTGATTTTAGTATGCATTTAGACTTGCATGATCAGGTCCAGCTCAAATTGCGTCACTTTATTTTTTTATTTTTGATGGCTCCTCTAAAGGCAAGCAGAATAGCATAAAAGTTATTATTCCATATTGGATTTGCAATGTCAGGTCCAGCTCAAATCGTATCACTTTGTTTCTTAATTTTCAATGGCCCCTCCTAAGGCAAACAGAATAGTAAAAAATTTTTAATATATTATTTAGGATTAAAATCAGGCTAGAATAGTTATAACAAAAGTATAATTCTTGATCACTAATCGAAATAAAAAAAATCAGACATGTGATAAATTGTCTATCAATTATCTGTCGATCAGATATAATCATCAATCAGCTAAAAATCAACCTAAATCAACCTGTCTGATTTATGGTCAATTGGAGTTAAGCCAAAATTTCAATTCCGATTGGTTCAATTGGATAATGCAAAAATCGTCCGATTAGAAACTTCGTTCTAAAGAACAATACAAATTGTTCTTAAGAGAAGATACAAATCATTTCTAAGAAACGATAAAGATAATTGTTCCTTTTAGGATGATATATTATCATTCAAGAAAAACAATTTAAAAAAATCGTCTCTTTGGGATGATAAATCTATCATTTCAACAAGAACAATTAAAAATCATCCTAAAGAGACGATAGATCATCATTCATTTATAATGATCAAAAAAATCGTTCAAAAGGGACGATACATTATCGTTCTGTTTGAACGATTTAAAAAATCATCCTAAAGGAACACAAGAAACAGTGTATAATTTTCAAATCTATACATATGTGCAGAATGCGCACACTATATAATAAGATTATGTGCAGAAATTGTGATGGATAGTGCGCAATTAAAAAATTTTATTAATATACTAAAAAAATATATGTGCAGATATTGTGCGGATTGCGTACAGCTTAAAAGAAAGTTATGTGTGTAAATCTTTTAGTCATGTACAAGCGCACATGACCGCACTGCTAAAATCATACACTGATAAGGAAATATCGTTCATTTAGAACAATCAAAAAAATCATTCCAAAGGAACTATAGATTATTATTTATTAAGAACAATTTAAAAAATCGTCCCAAAGGGATGATGAATCATAGTTCATTTAGAACAATTAAAAGAATCATCCCAAAGAAACGATACATTATCGTTCTTATTGAACAATCAAAAAAATTATCCCAAAGGGACGATACATCATTTTCTTATTAAATGATCAATAAAATCGTCCCTTTGGGACGATACATCATCATTCTTATTGAACAATTTAAAAAATCGTCCCTTTGGGACGATACATCATCATTCTTATTGAACAATCAAAAAAATTGTCCCTTTAAGATAATAGATAATCATTCATTAAGAACGATTCAATATCATTCCTTTTGGATCGATTATCATTCATTAAGAATTAGGGTTCCTCAAAATTGAATCGAATCAAATATTTAAGCAATTTGAATTTGATTTGATTTTTTCAAATCGAATCGAA
>CAMKVN010002110.1:0-14944 GCA_946474995.1 Funneliformis geosporum
TTTTATACAGGATTTTTTTATTATTTTTTTTCACTTTTTTTTTGTAAATTTTGGAACACATTTTTATAACACTTTCTCATGTAAAATAAAGTTAAATTTATAATAAACTTTTAATTTATTTAACATCATAATAGTATATTTTATTACAACTGATATACAAATTCTATAAAAGGAAAGTGATCGATGTTCACGTGATTGGAATATCTTACCTGGGGGTGTGTGGATAGATACTTATAATAAATTGATATTAGGTAATATATGTCACTGCCCTAAAGGATACACTTCCTTTTTTTACACAATTTGTTTTTATTAATAGGACTATTAATTCAACAACTGAAGGTAAGCTAGCAACTTTTTTATATCTAAAACTTCTAATTAATGCAAAGACTTGAGAAGTTAGTATTTATATTAGATCGATATTTTCAGATTATTTGCTTAATTCTTTAATTATTCACTTTAGTATTTTAAATAAATCAAGAGTATATCCAGAATATCTATATAATCTATATTAAATGTGATACCAATATCAAAAGTCTTCAAAATTGTTAGATTTGAATATATACAAGGAATAGTAAACTATACATGAAATATCTCTTCCTATTAATCTTTCAGGATCAATATCAGATTTGTTACTAAGGTTATGTAGTTGGTTATCTTTTTTAAGAGTATTTAAATCCACTTTAATTTTTGATATACTTTTTTTTTTGTATTGACCTGACAGGAATCATCACATTGTCATCAGGAATAATACTCTTATCACACATATTTTGCTAAGTTATTTTGCTGCATTAAATAGGTTAGGTTAGGTTAGGGTTAGTTAGATTTATAGGTTATTAGGATTAGTTAAAATTTGTTAATATTAGGATTAGGATAGGAATTGGTTAGTTTAATAGATTACTAATGATGGATTATCTAATGGTAATTTAATAAAGCCAAAATTAATAATTTAACATTTGCAAAAATTGCAAAAAAAACTGGATCTTACATACAATAGAGATTGAAAATCTGCTTGCACTTGGTCTTGTCAAAATTTATTTTAATAATTAACATCAATTATAATAGAAAACAATTCTAATGATAAAACAAAAAATACAAATAATTATTAAATTGTTCTAAATATTTTATATCACAATATTCAATTCTAATTTTTGTTAATAAATTTATTGAAGAATATAATCATAAAATCTATTGTTATTTAGCATTTAATAAATTTTTTTACAAATTTAAAGTTTGCATATATATAAAAAATAAATACAGTATTATAAATTTAAAATTCCAATTGTATAGCTTATGTGATTAATTGAAAGGATACATTTTTCTTAAGATCACTATCAAAAATTTTTAGATTATGTAACTTATATATTTATTTGTTATATTGTATAATACTTACTATGTTTTATTTTATCTAGGAATTTAGTTTATTTGTTACTAGTTATT
Source organism: Funneliformis geosporum (assembly GCA_946474995.1). Taxonomy (NCBI): domain Eukaryota; kingdom Fungi; phylum Glomeromycota; class Glomeromycetes; order Glomerales; family Glomeraceae; genus Funneliformis; species Funneliformis geosporum. Next base: position 1,438 of record CAMKVN010002110.1, read on the forward strand.
TGTTACAGACATCACTAAAGATGGACACCATAATTAAGAAGTTGCAACTCCTTGTAAATTTATTTTAATATAAAAATTCATAAAATGTTGCAACTCAAAGTGTTGCAACTTAAGTTGCAACTAGTTAAAAATTTTAAAAATAATTATGGGAACCATCTTTAGACATCACCATATAATTAGGATTAATAAGATTAGTATATTAAAATTAGTCATATTATATATATATATAATCATATATCTGAGGATTTTTGATGATAATCTTAAAGGAGTTGGAAGATACCAATATCCTCCAGATAAAATTATTAATTTTCTATTTTAAATTAGTTATTTTAGTTAAATAATTAATCTAAATAAATTAGATATTAATAAAAATCTATTTTTTTTTATTTTTGAAATAAAAAAGAATTTAAGTATATAAAAATTATAAAAATTAGTAAAAATTTTTTGTAATTAATTTAAATTAAAATATATTATTTCTATTTATTAATTTTAATACATATAATATTTTGAATCATTATAAATTGATTTAAAAAAATTTTTTTTTAAAATATTTTATATTATAAAAAAAAAAAGAAAACAAAAAATATACAACAAAAAAAAAGATAACAAAAACCAAAATAAATATTTTTTTGACTAAATAATAATAATAATAAAAAGAAATCCCTTAATTATTAATACACAAATAATAAAATTTTTTTTAACTAAAATGGTATAAAAAACAATATAAATACAAGAATAAGTATAATGATTAAATATAGATTTTCTTTCCGAATAAATATTCCGAATAAATTATACTTCCTAAAGTTTTTACAATCCTTACTTTCTTATTTTAATTTTTCAAAAAAACCTACAATTGAAATATAATCTTATCAATCGCATTATACCATAATCTCTCTTTGAAATTGATAAAAATAATCAATACAATCCAATCAAGATATTGGTGATATTGGTTTATTATTAATGATAATATTTCTAACCCAAAAATTACAGCTCGATTTTATCAACCTTTTTCTTCCCATAGAAATAAATATTGTACCCTTTTTTATTTTTTTATGTTTTTTAAAACGGCCCTAAAGCTCATGAAAAAATTGAATAAATCCTTATAGGCTAAATGCCAATCCATTCAGAGTTCTTTGTTATATAACAAATTAATAATATGCTAAAGGTACTGTTGAATTATCTGTGCCACTGCTATTTCCCCCACTACTAGAATTATTAAATGCTGTGCTAGATCGCTTGCCTACACCATTATTACTAATTCCAGCAGCACCAGATGTCAAAGGATGATTATCAGCAAACATATTAACATCATTTCCATCATTATGAAGTAGTACCTGTTGTTGCTGATGTTGTAATGAAGACGAACCAGTTGTAGATGAAGGAACTGAAGGGACTCCACCTCTTGAAATGGGTATATGCGCAGATTGAGAAGGTAATGTAGGTGGAGAAGCAAATTGTGATTGTAAATGTTGCGATCCAATAAACGATGACCATTCATCTAAATCTGCATTGTGAGGGATACCCCAAAATCCAGTATTTAATGATTCAAATGCACTATTTCCGACGCTATTATTCGTTGCCATACCGGGAGCAGCATAAGGATCGGTATCACCAATTGTTGGTTGACTTTGTGGCTCATTCGCGTTTGATGCCATGTATCTAAATCCAAGCGTATTATTAAACATTTGTGCTGACTCGGGTAAATCATGTCTTAACTGCTGCCTTGAAGGCTGTTGTTGAGTAAATGGTGGAGAAGTAAATTGGGTAGGTTGTGATGTAAGAGACGCATGATTATTAAAACTTAATACAGATGGCAACCGTTGGTAGGCCGCAGACGGATTTAACGAAGAAGGAACTGTATTGAAATTCTGTGATGCTTTAGAAGTATTATTTTCATTATTAGGTTGCGCAGGTTGGTTATGTTGTGCACGATATCGAGCCTGCCTCACATGTCTATCAACAACTCCAACAGATGGAGGAGATTGAATATTATTGGAAGAATTGACACGCTTTCTCGATAAACGAGCTCCATCTGTACTTATGTTACTCTTCAAACTTGGAGTAGAATCCAGTTGTACATCTTTTAAATCTACTAATCCGTGTAAAAGGTCTACATATTTGTTTGCTGTTGGCCAAAACTTTTTTAACTCATTTAATACTTTTATCGATTTAGCAAGATTCATTTTTGCTGGTTGAGAAACAGAAGTATCTTCTATTGCGGCATTATATGTGTGAATAACACCCGATATGAAAACACAATAAACAATAACGTTCAAAGAATGCCTCAATATATTACGTTTCATTAATGTATCTGCTATCTCAGTAATAGCATTCGCGGCTTGAGAGCTAATGTTATATGATGATTGTTGTCCTACCGAATAAGGTTGATGTAATAATATTAAAGCAGAATAATAAATAATATGAAGAACAAGTGTAGGAGCATCTGAAGGGTGATCTGAAGAAGGATTATATTGCAAATGTGGAGGCAAAGATATGAACCATGAAGTAAGAGATGAATCCAAAATAGAAAGTACAGTATCCGTCGTCATAGAAACATGAGTGCTTCTAATAGCATATACATTTTGTAATACTCTACCCATAATCTCACAAAGTTTCAGTAAATGATTAAACCGAGAGACAGCATGTGATTGACAACTTGGATCTTTAGCAGATTGATGTGAAGTATTTGATGACGCCGGTGATCCCATTAAACTACAACTTGATGATATTGGCGATGAAGTTGATGAAGCTGTTACATGTTCCATTTTGAATGGAAGTGACTCATGTTCATCATCTTCTTCCTCTGAAGGATGTGCTGCATCAACATCTTTTTCATCAATAGCTAATGGTCGACCTAAGTGAGCACTTGGTATCCTATATAAAATAATCAAATTTTATTAGATTTAATGTTAGTAACATTTTGATATAAATGAATATCAATAATTAAACAAATCTAAACTACCTATCAAGTACGAAACAAGCCCAAAATACACGTTTCTGTTCTTCACGTTCTTCACGGGACAATTTAATTGGATGCCATTTCTCATTATTACGATGAATTCCTAAATCCTGAGCCATACGAGCAGCCATACCAGACCAAAGCCAAGCTCTCGTGATTTTACCAACACCATATTCTCTTAATGATAAAATGAGCAAAGCCTGAATAGTAGATATGCGTGCTTTATCATAATCGTTGTCTAGCAATGCCTTTGCACGATCAAAATAAATTTCACCGGAAGTTGTATAATCCTCGGGAACTTTTCGAATATCAAGTCTATCCGAGAATAATGCAGCAAATGAGTAAATCGCATTCAGCAAGAGATGAGGCAAGTGATCTTTATTTTTTAGCTGATCAAAAAAGCGTGGCTTGTAAACAAAAGGTAATATCGGGTGAACATGAGTGAAGTACAGTTCCAACAAATGATCGGATATTTCTTGTGAAGGTAATTCAGTCAATTCCGGTCGTTTTAACAAGTCGAAATTCTGAGTAGAAGCAATCACTTCTCCGGGTTGATTCCAGTTTGAATGATTTTTGATTGATAAAATACCATTCTTGTACTTTTCACTTTTTTTTAAAAGATAAAAACCACTACTCCTTCCATGATATCTAACTTGATTGTTTTCATCTATACTAAGAATACCCATAACGTCGTTTAAATCATCCATTGTCGGATTACCTTTTCTACTATCTGGTGAATTTTGATTAGATGAATCAATAATAGATTTATTTGTACTTTCAAGTTGTGAACCATCATTAGAAGTATTGACTGATATTATATTATGATGATTTGTGAAATCAAATTTTCCAACTTTATGTTGAGAACGTAAGTCATCATGCATTAATTCGGCCAAAACAGCTTCAGCTCTAGGATCATTACTATGAACCAGTCCACCCAATAGGGATTCCATTCTATGCAATCGAGTCTCTATAGCTTCGATGTAACCTTTTGGAGGTCCTCTAATAAGATAAAATATAATAAAATTTTTTAATTGAAAATAGATCGTGCAGAAATTTTTGATAATCCAAATATTTATACTAGATGATTCTAATTAAAATTTTAATTTCAAAACCACCAACCTCTTCTTTGTTGTGTCATTATATGTACATTCCAAACTAAAAGCTGTACAATTACCACAAGCTGGTTGAATACCATCACACTAAAATGTACAATTAAATATACAAGCAGAATATTTGATAATTTGGTTAAGAATAGATTGGTAAAAGAATTAAAGAATATGAATAGATAAAGTGCCTGTAATGGTTCATGAGTTTATAGATTAAGTTGCCGAATTACCTTCACTTTCTTGCGACGGCAAGAATCGCAAGCTTTAGAAACGCGTTGCCTTTTGAAAGAAACATCGTCAGGCATATTGACAATACAAAGGCAATTCTAGAATAATAAGACGTTATATTCGATGATAAAACTTTTGATTCGCAATAGCGTATATACTTTGAAGTTATAATATATCGTGGGATTTTTTTTTTTTTTTTTTTTTTTTTTTTTGAAAAAGAAAAAAGTGTTATTATTATTCTGGGAAAGAAAAATTTCAGATTGTTATTTTTTACTAAAACATTTCACGGTTAAGGTTGCTGTTGGATGCTGTTGTACAACATAAATTCAATTAAAGTTTCGGTTTAAAGTATATATATATATATGCTGCGGTTATGAAGCAAATTAGAGAGAGATTTTTACTGGTGTTTTTGGAAGAATGTCCGAAACAAAGAAATTTATTCTATATTCCAGTTACGTGGTAAGAGCAATGTCACGAATTTTATTAATTCCGTTTTGATTTACAAGGAGAGATTTTTTTTTTTGTCAAATACTATCATTTCGAGAAGACAAGTTAACCAGATTTACTTTGTATCATTTGTCAAGTGTTCGCTAATCATGAAAAACGCTGAATAAGTTCCTTTATTTGTGATCTTGATCTAAGCCTAAACAGTTGAATCCGATTTAAACTGTCATTAATAGTAAGGACTCCCGAACTTAATTTCCCTTCGCCGATCATAAAATAATCATATAAATCGGGAACTTATCAAAGAATGACTTTGATCGATCAGAACCTTCGGAATTTTTTATTTTTTTTTTATAGGAAAAAAATCAAATGAATTTTTTTTTTTTACTTGAATATCAAAAATCTTAATTTTTAATAATGACACAAAAAGAGGACATTTCATTTGAAATTCATAAAAATTTTTAACGGATCGGAAAGATTTTCTGACCGTAAAAATAAAATAACACTTGCGCGATAAAACCTTGAAAAAGAATTACGTGGTTCAAAACTTCTTAACCAATCACGTGATTTATCTGGAGAGATAATCAGAAATCAAAACATCCGAGAAATCTCTGAATAGAATTTGTAATCTCAACCGAAATTTTCTTTAAATCACGTGATAAATTACAAATTATCGACATTTCATAATTCCGGTAAGAATATGCGACATGCAGCCAGGCTAATTTGCTACTTTTCTTGGCAGAGTATTATTTAATTGTTGCACAAAGTTAAAATTAGAAATATTATTAAATTTCAATACATTATATAATAAATTTCCTTTCTTAATTGTTAAACTAATGAAATAATGAATAAAATAAATAAGAATAATCATTCTCATGTGAAGTGTATACAAAATGGAATTATCAGCTGACAAAAATAAAAAAAAAATTAAATTAAAGGGCGAATCATATTTCCCATCAACTGTCAGCCCATGCCAAGTTTAGTTTTAAACAGGTTTATAGAATGGTCGCACACGTCATTACAAAATCACAATGATTGCTACTGCTAGTATATAATAAGATTAAATCACGGCAGCACGGATATTATGCACTTTCTTACACCAAAATCACTAGAACCATTATGGGACTTTTGAAGGTTAAAGATTGTACCTACTAACAAAAGAAAAGCTCATCTCGTCTCGTGTGAAACAATTTATGGTCCGGAAATTTACGTTTTTTCTGCGCCTAATAACTTGAATGAATTTTGATACTTACGTCATCAAGTTATAGATTGAGATCTGAAGTTTAATGTAATGAAATTACCATAAATAAAAAGTTTTTCTCTTTTCAATTAAATGAACCTTTTCCTGATTCTTTTCCAGAAACTCAAATCTATCCAATCATGTATAACCAAAGCCACTAGCTGTGTAACAAAATGGTGTAGTAAGGGGGAATCAATTAGGTATTTTAGTTGCTGTCAAATTGAAGAAAAAAAAAAAAACTGAGTCTTCATCAATCTCATCCAGGGGTTACAACAATATAAACAGCGTTTAAGAATTCTTGTCGTGTTCTTAAAAAAAAAAAAAAAAAAAAAAAATTTTTTTTTTACTACCCCACTCACTATAATCACAATTAAGAGAAACCACAAACATATTCCAATTTTCTTACACGTAATTCTTAGATCTTTACTTTATATACTTCTTTCATAAAATTAAATGATGAAACAAACAAATGGTAGAAAAGCCCCTGCCACAAGAGGTGTTAAGCCTACCGAGAAAAGCAACGGTCAGGCCAAAGATGTAACTATAAAACAGGAAGACTCGAACGACTTTGAAGATCAACCTGTAAGACGCAGGCCAAAGAAAAAAATAATAATTGAATCGGAAGAGTCCGAGAGTGACGTTCCAATTGCCAAGAGAGTAGCTGCTAAGGACAATAAATCTTCGGTCAATTCTTTGCCGGATAAGGGGAAACAGCCAAAGGCTTCTACCTCCTCTTTGAAACAAACAATACTACCCGTTAAGAAAGAAGAACCGGTATATATTATTTAATTATCTTAAAAATACTTCTACAATTTTTCTTTATTTTTTATTTTTTTTTCCTTAAAAAAAAAAGAAATACAATTTCCTGTTTCCTTTCTTTTTGTGTTTTATAAATAGGTGAATAGTAAAAAAGCAAAGAGAAAGCGACCGGATTCCGATTCTGAAGGGGATGCCAAAGTCACACAAAAAAAGGCAATTAAAACAGAAAAGAAAGTTGAAACAAAAGAAGCTGAATCAGAAAGTGAAAGTGTTCCAATTGTTAAAAATTTGGGGAAAGTTAATGGTAAAAAGCAAGCAGTTAAAGTTAAAGTAGAACCTTCTGACTCCGAAAGTGATGTGCCTCTTGGAAAAAGAGTGAATAAAGGAAAACAATCAGCGACCCCTAATAAAAGAACTACAAGAGCTACTACAACCAAAGGACAGGTCAAGCAAGCAAGTAAGACCCAAAAGGTAAATTTATCAAATCAATCAAATGATATTATTATTTTTAAAAATAATGATATCAATTCAATTATACTTAATCACTAGGCTAATGATACTAAAGCTAAGCGAAAACGTAATGATTCTGACTCCGAGTTTGACGAGAAAAACGAGAAAAAAGTTCCGGTAAAATCTGCCGTCAAAAATGCAGTAAAAAAGGCTAGTCCTCAAAGAAAGAGAAAGAAAGAAGATTCCGCAACTCCAGAAGAGGAAACTTCGCAGAAAAAGAAAGGTAAACAAAGGGCGGTAAACGAAGAATCGGATGATGATGATGATGATGAGGAATATCGCTGGTGGGAAGTTGAAAATGCTAAAGGTGATGGTACCGTCAAATGGAAAACTTTGGAACATAACGGAGTATATTTCCCTCCCGATTATGTTCCACATAAAATCAAAATGAAATACAATGGTAAGAATTTGATTCTTTTATAATGACACGGTTTTTTTGCAGATTTAACCTTTACAATTTTTATTTAAAGGCAAAGAAGTTTACCTTGAACCCGAAGCCGAGGAAGTCGCAACTTTTTATGCAGCTGTCATAAAAACCGAACACGTTGAAAATCCAACATTCAATGAAAATTTTTTCAGGGATTTTAAGACAATTTTGGCAAAGTCAAGCAAGGTTATTATTTTTTTTTTGTATATTTTTAAATGTTTTTAAAAATTAATTATTAATGAGTGTGTGCTTATGATTTACAGAATCCTTCCATTGATGGTTTCGAAAAATGTGACTTTACGCCAATCTTCGACCATCTTGAACGTGAGAAAGAAAAACGAAAAGCCATGTCAAAAGAGGAGAAGCAAAGGCTAAAAGAAGAGAAACTTCAGTTGGAAGAGAAATATGGCTTTTGTTATCTTGATGGTCGTAAACAAAAGGTTGGAAATTTCCGAATTGAACCTCCTGGGTTATTCCGTGGTCGTGGTAAACATCCAAAGACAGGTTCATTGAAGGTAATTATTTCCTTGCTTTATTTAATGATATTTTTTTAATATTAATCGTGTCACGGAATTTTTTTTTAAAAAATTTAGCTTCGAGTTCAGCCAGAACAAGTAACTATTAATATTGGCAAAGATGTAAAAGTTCCCAAACCTCCAGCTGGTCATAGTTGGAATAAAGTTATCCACGATAACACAGTAACTTGGCTTGCAACATGGAAAGAAAATGTTAACGAAAATATTAAATATGTTTTCTTAGCTGCAAACAGTTCACTAAAAGGTCAGAGTGATTTAAAGAAATTTGAAAAGGCTCGCGAGCTTAAGGTGATTAATATTTCCTTTTTTTCTTGTGCACATTTTTTTTTAAAAAAATAGCTTCATTAATATTAAATACTCTTATTAATTGTTTAAAGGATATTGTTGCGAAAATTCGTCAAGATTATAATAGAGATATGAAGAGTAAAACAACCGCAACACGTCAACGTGCTACTGCAATGTATTTTATTGACCGTCTAGCACTTAGAGCCGGAAACGAGAAAAAAGAAGGCGAAGAAGCCGACACGGTAGGCTGTTGCTCACTTCGTTTTGAACATATAAAACTTGAGCCTCCAAATACAGTGCATTTTGACTTTCTGGGTAAAGATTCAATACGATACCAGAATACTGTAACGGTGGATCCTCAAGTATATAAAAATCTTAGGATTTTTAGAAGGAACAGTGAAACCGAGAAGGATCAATTGTTTGATAGAGTAACAGTAAGTAATATTAATTTATATGTCGTCTCACAAGTTTTTTTGTATTAATGGCTTTTTGTCATTCATTTCATTTAGACACAAGAATTAAACAAACACCTTTCTTCATATATGGACGGTTTAACTGCTAAAGTGTTCCGTACTTACAATGCTTCGTATACTTTTCAAGAACAACTCAAAAATACTCCAGTTGATGGATCCGTCATCGAAAAGATCTTGGCGTATAATCGTGCAAACCGAGAAGTGGCTATCCTATGTAATCATCAACGTACTGTCAGTAAAACTTTCGATAATCAAATGAATAGAATCGAAGATAAGGTAAAAGAAGTTTTTTTTTTTTATATAATTTTGTTATTAACATTTTACGTTATTTCTTTTTTTATGTAAAGTTGTTATTAATCTTTTATGTTATTTGCTTCTATTATAATAGATACGCGCTCTTAAATATCAAAGGATGAGACTTAAGAAAACTTTGTTGACATTGGATCCTAAACTGAAGAGAAAGAAACCTGAACTTGATGAGCCGGAATCGGATTTAGGCGAAGAGTGGTGTGAAGAGTACGAGCAGCACTTGGAGGAAAAGGATAAGGAAAGAATTCGTAAAAAATTTGAGAAGGATAATGAGAAACGCATAGAGGAGGGCAAAAAATCATTATCTGAAAGTGAACTAAATGCCCAGCTCAAGGATGCTGAAGATAAAACGAAGCAATTTATTAAAGAACGCAAGACGGGTAAAATCGATGTGAAGAAAACTCAAACAGTTGATAAAGTTGTAAGTCAAATTGAAAAAATCAATGAAAAAATCAAGGCAACCAATCTCACCAAGGTCGAAAAGGAAGAAAACAAGACTACCGCATTAGGAACTTCGAAGATTAATTATATTGATCCTCGTATTTCGGCTGCTTGGTGTTATAAATATGAAGTCCCGATCGACAAAATCTTTAATAGAAGCCTACGTGACAAATTTAAGTGGGCCATGGAAGTAGATAAGAATTGGGTAAGTCTTTTTTCATCTAGTTATCAATATAAAAGGATTTTTTTTTTAAATCTTCAATGTTCTTATCTTAATCAATTTGTTTTTATTTATTTGAACAAGCAGAAATTCTAAGAAATTTATTTTTAAATTTATTTTCTTTTTATTGATATGCACTTTTTTCATTTGCATTGTCACAATTATGTGATTTTTATCACTCTTTTTTATGTTAGAAAATAGAATTTATTCGCTATATACATTATATTATATATTATGTGCATATATTTTGTTGTATTTGGATACACAATAGAATTTTTTTTGTATCCTTTAACAACAGGATTTTTTATGATTTTTTGATGAAATTGATTTTTCATTAAAAAATCTTTAATGTAAAAATGTTTAAAAGTTATAAATAAAATACTAAAATAATCCGTAAAGGGGAATAATATTAAAAAAAAAAAATAAATAAAAAGAATTTATATTTATTTATTAAGAGAAAAAAAAATAAGATAGAAAACATTAATTATTAATTAAATAAAAAAAAGTTTTTATTTTAAGAAAATATTTAATATTTTTTTTAAAAAATATAGTTATAATTAATAATAATAATATGGAAATGTCAATAGAAAAGGAAATCTAAAAAAAAATTGATTTTACTTCATATGATAAATATGATTTTTAAAGTTAAATCTGAACTTATTTTATTAAAAACTCATAAAAACTTTTTTTTTAGATTTCCCTCCTTTCTATTGATAAGCTTCCATATTATATTAATAATATAATAAAAATAAATTTTTATGTTAAAAATGATAAATTTAAAAAAAAATTATTCTTTAAATATTATAGAAGTTTGCAAGCAATTTACTTGTTTATTTATTTATTTTCTTTTGACTCAAAAATTTATTTTATTAATTTTATATATTATAGCAATTTTTATTTTATAATAATTACTTATAAGCTAAAAATTTAGAATTTTAATAATAATTTTATTTTAAAAAATTTTATATAATAATTTTATTACTTTTAATTATATTATGAATCATATAATATTAAAATTTTATTATAAAAAAACTTTTTATTATTTAAAAAATTTTAAAAATTTTATAATAAATTTTTAAAACTTAATTTAAAATTAAAATTATATTAAAGTTTTTTAAAATATATTACTAAAAATCTAGATTTAACAATAAAATTGTATATAACATTTAAAATTCAAAATTATTAAAAAAAATAAAATTTAAATAAAATAAACTGTTAACTTTATTTTTTACAGCTAATTTCATAATTAATATATTATTCTTATTAATTTAAAATAATATACAGTCATACCTCTCTATAGCGAATTTTTATATAACGAATTTTTTGGACAACTATATTAAATTTACCCTCGTTATAACGAACTAGCCAATCAAATTCTTTAAAAAATTCACTATAGCTCTATAGCGAAGTTGAAGTTCAGGACATAAAATTCGTTATATCAAGGGTTGACTGTATATTTTTTTTATATAAGCTATAAATAAAAAAATTTTATATTTAAAATAAATTCATTTATAAATAAAAATAATAAAAAATTAATTTATAATTACTTGACTTATTTAAAAAATAATATTTAAATTGTTTATTTAAATTTTTCTAATTTTTGATTACTTTCTTTTTGAATAACTTTTTATATAAAATTCAAAAACAAAAATATTAATAATTTATATAGTAACCTCTAAAATATAGTAAATACAAACAGAATTGCTTACTTTTAAATGCTTATAACTCATTAATTATAAATGCTAGAAATATAATTTTATATTTATTTTAGACTCTAAAATCTAAATAATATTTAATAAAATTTGAAGTATAATTATTAAGATTAAATTTACGCAATTTAGCAATTTATATAAATATTTCTTACTTGATAAAATTTAAGTATATAAATTTTTTAGTAGACTAGCTATTAAAAATCCAATATTGGATTCTAATTCTACTTAATACGAAAATTATAACATGCTAAAATTTGTTAAAATCAGATTAGTAAATTAGAATTGATATATAAAATTGTATTGTATTATATAAATTTTTTAAGTTTAACAATGTGATACTATTAGCAATTTTATTAAAAATATAGTAAAATACAAAAAAGTAAATTAAAATTCTAAAAATAAACACTAACTACCTCCTATAATTACTTTTAAAGTCTGTTTAAATAGATCATTTATTATCATCTTTCTTTACTAAACACATTTCATATATGCAAAATAACTATTAATATTATTAAAGGATGAAAAAGAAAATAAGAAAATAGTCAATACTATATATAATATTATATTCTTTTAAAGTAAATTCTTTTTCAAATAAAACAAAAAAATAACTAATAATACATATTTTCTAAAGAAGAAATTATTAAATCTAACTATATATATAAAGAAAATAAAAAATTAGTAACTTAAAAATGATTCTATTAAGTTTTTAGCTAAGATGTTCAATCAATTCAAGATTATAGTAACTACTTTATACAAGTATATTAAATCATTAAATTCTAATAGAGATTCTTTTAACTTATGATTCTATATTAAAATATTTATCGATTCAGATTATAGTTAATCTCTAGTATAAGATATAATTCAAATCACATAACTTAAAAATACTGCATAAGATTTTAGTCTTTAAGTCAAAAATCTGCGAAAAAGTAACTAATTAATCAAAAAGTATTGTTATTTAGGAAAAAGAAAAAAGTCATAATATGAAATTTTATATTTAAAAATATTGATTCTAATTAATATTTATGATATTTCTTGATATCTATTTTTTTAAAGCAAATTGTAAAAAATAAAAAATATAAGAAAATATATCAAAAAGTAAAAAAAAAATTTTAATATGATGAAATGTGAAGAATTTATTCAAAAGCAAAAAAAGACACTTCTCTTTTAATTGCTAGAAAAATGCGAGAAATAGCTAATTATTGTAATAAATACATTATATTGCCAGAAGCTTTTGGTATTTTGATAAAGCTAAGTCAAATAAATAATTATAGAGAAGTCGCTTCTATAGCTCATGTATCTTTGTTTGACTCACACTATCGTGTAAATAGAATGAAGGAACAAAACCTTCTAAACTCTTATGTTTTTAAACGTGATATGGTATTTAGCTCAAGAGTATGCAAAAATATAGAAAAAGGAAAATATCCTAGCATATATATTTTTCTATCTGAAAAGAGATTGAGACGAGAAGACCTGTAACGGGATTGGACTTTGCCTCATTATATCCCAGTTTCATTATGGCTTACAATCTCTCTCCAGATAAAATAATACTAATACATAGAGAGGCTGATATTGTGGAAAAAAATGGTAACATTTTACATTAGATTGAGTTTCCATTCAATATCACACTGTTCAAGCTTAAAGTGTAAGACATAATAGTCAATTCGAAAAGAAGAGCTTATTTTCTATTGTACAGAGGGTACCCAAAAGTTTCCGAACACTAAGTTTGACATCGTATATCTCAAGATGCACCGATCAGAATTAGTTCAAAATTTTATATAATTTTAATACAATCTCAATCTATAAAATATTAAAATTTCATTTAATTTGAATCGGTGGAAGCTGAGATATGTATATAAAC
>CAMKVN010002111.1:0-14941 GCA_946474995.1 Funneliformis geosporum
TCGTAAGTATGTATTTTTTTCAATAGATGCACAATGGGCATCATAACTCGGTATTTTCAAGAGATCTCCATACTGAAGAAGATGAATCAGATTTGTGAATTGGCCATCTTTGGCTTTAGTAACTGGTGGTAAAAAACCATTATACAGATGAAGAAAGTCCATAGCTTCTTTGGCTCTGAACGGTCCACAGCAACTAACATTTGTGCAATGTTTGATATCAAGAGAGTAGTTACACAAATTACAGTGGGTTTCGATTCAAAACCACAGTACAAAACATTCAGAATTGGTATGTATTGTTTCTTTATTTGATTTTTTTTGTTCTTTTTTTCTCTTTTTTAATTCTTCAACCTTTTCTTTTTCCGTTCCCTTGAACTGTATGTATTCGAATGGATCCGTGAGTACATCAATGTAACAAGCATCGACCTTCTTTCTGAAAATCAAATCATGACGCCAAATTTCACAGAGGGCTTCTCCCGAATAACAAAAATTTCGAGCAGCTAATTTCAGATTTATAACTTTGCCTTGTATATCCAAATGCACACCAAAGTAATCAATTGGCAAAGTAATACCAGTGAGTTTGCTAGACAATGTTGCCATACCTCTTTCAACCAGATTATACTTTGACTGACTTGAGGCATGTGTTCTTATACTTAAAAAATCCAAATCGAACTTCTTGAAAAGCTGACAATAGGCTTTAATATTTTTTAAGTATCTAGGATTCTCATCCAACCCTCCGTCTACCAATAAAATCCATATTGGTCAGACCATTCCATTTGTTTTCAGCATATTATCATATTGAGAATTCGAAATAAGGCTTTCCAAGTCTTGCATATGCGTAAGTGAAGATATGCCAAAAGACTATTGGGGACGTACAAAAATCGCCAACTTTCCTGTTCACAGCTCATCATTAGATTCATTTAGACTTATCATCAAATACACTGATGGGATTAATTTTTGTCCGAATCCCATAGGAAAATCATGGTTTGTTATGGTCGTAGGTTCGCTAATGGATTGTAATGTGCGAAATGTGCGACCTACCGCAGGTACTCCAAGTCCAATCTTTGCTTTGACATCTTGAGAGATGACAACTGAAACATCAGCAAAAGTGCTAGTGAATTGCTTTGCATATTTTACCGATGCGAGGCAATAATAGCTATCAGGATGTTCACGCATCTCAGTTCGTGAAACTTCAGCGACTGTGACCCATACTGGATAATGTGTGTTTTAACGGTGATTAAGTTTGATTGGTGAGGTAAAAAGTGATTATTTAATGTAGTCCTCGCCATGTAAATTTCGTATCTTTCTTCAAGATTTTTATACAGATTTTCTATTATCTGAACTTTAACAACCTCTTTCCGTCATTTTGCATCAGCAGATCCAAATTCCACGCAATTGTGTATACGTTCATGTAAATCTGGATATTTAAAGAGAAATGGTGGCTTTCCCAGTTTATCGTAACGGACAACCTCTTGATTTTTAATAAGTTGTCTTAATTTTTTTTCTTTGCAATTTTGGGCATATTTAGCATTTCTTTTTAACTTGGCAATTCTATCTTTGTTAGATTTAATTTCATCCCTCAGATTTTCTACTTTTTGGTACATATCATTACAAATTTAAGCATCACTGGTAATATTGTAAATCTGCTCGAATTCGTAAATCTTTTTTTCAGCTATTTGGATTATATCCACTGCCCTTTTTTGAGCTAAGGTATTAGCAGGAATTTGTGTTAGAGGGTCTACTGAATGAATGATGAAAGGGAAAGGTGAAGGATTTGATTTTTCTTTAGGCACAGAGTGTTTGTATCTCATTGATTGTATATCGTACAAGTTAAATGGTGTGGCTATATACAGTGAACTCTTGATATAATGAATTCTAGGATCTGGATATCAACTTCGTTATAAGCTTATAACGAATTTTTTAAAGAATTTAATTGGCTAGTTCACTATAATAAAGGTAATTTTAATATATTTGATTTAAAAATTCGCTATATCAAGAGTTCGCTATATCAAAGTTTGACTGTAGTCCCAAATTTTATTATCAATATCATTGACACAATTTTTCTTAATATTATTCCACTTATTTATGGCTTCTTGACAAACAGCAGCACTATCAGGATTATGATTACTCGTTTTTACTATAATACTATACACATAGGCATTTGTGAACTCTTGATATTTATTAGTTAGTGAATTATATATTGGTTTTTTATTAAATTTGGGACTAAAAAAATGTTTGGCGATTCATTTTTAAAATTAAGGACAAAATATCAATGTGTTAATGAAAGGAGAATTTTTGCGTAAAATGCCAAATACGAAATAAACGCGTTGAAATTTCATGAGTGTTAAATAAAACCCGCAGCTAGTTTTTAGAAAGGATCATCCCGAATTTTTTGATATTATTTTTTTTAATAAATGAATTTCTTTCAAATTTAAGTGTTAGATTTTAAACTATAAACTATACAGTCAAACCTTGATATAGCGAACTCTTGATATAGCGAATTTTTAAATCAAATATATTAAAATTACCTTTACTATAGTGAACTAGCCAATTAAATTCTTTAAAAAATTCGTTATAAGCTTATAACGAAGTTGATATCCAGATCCTAGAATTCGTTATATCAAGAGTTCACTGTATTATTTTTTTTATCACTATATAAACTATAATAGACTATTTAGACTATGCAACCTTTTTTTTTATTTATCACTACATAAATTATAATAAATTCTATCAATTTTTTTTTAATCATTACTTTTATTTCATCAGATATCTAAAAATTTCGTCAGATAAATAAAATCATATTATGTGACTTCGCAGCATATCTTACCTGAGGGAGGGAGGGTAAGGCCTTCTAATTAACTGATATTAGGTAATATCTGTCACTGCTCTAACCTGATCTAATATTATTATTTGTACTAATAATATGTATAATAAATTTTCTCTTATTAAGTTCTAGTTGGATTTTTATATTTAATTTTATAGGTATGCTTATCATTTTGCTTCTTCAGATATTTTTTGATTAAAAAGTCCACTAATTATTAATGAACAAGCTATAATAAATGTTAAAACAAAATTACTAGTAGCAATAAATTGTATTTATATTTTTTTGTAAAGGCATAAGGACTCAATTGATAAAGTAACTAAGATGCAAAAATTTTAATTTTTAATATGTTTAATTAATTATAAGATTTATTATTAAATTATAATCAAACATTATTTTGTGATTTTGAACATATTATATGATAATATGAAAAAGTAATTATAGTCATAAACAATTGAGATTTATTTTATTTTATAATTCAATCTAATATATACATCAAAAAAGACTAGAATCATTTTTTTTCAAATCGTTAATTGATATGATCATATCTTTTCTTGTATTTCATAAATATTAGTGTAAAAAGACTGCTTAATTAAATAATTTTTAATTTATAAAAAAAATCTTTTAACCTTTTATATTTTATTAATAATATGAATATAGCATTTATTTTTTATAATCTTAAATTCAAATGGATTATAATCTTTATTTTTTAATTAAGCTATAATAATATGAGATTTAAATTTAAATTAGAGTTTATATTAGTATTATAATTATCAAAATAATTTTTTTAAGTTTCATTACAATTTTAATTAAGGTAATTAATCTTATCTTTTAATAAATTTTAAAAGTTATTAAATTGTTTAACTTTCAATTCATTACAGTTTTCTGAATATAGATGGGTAAACAATTCTCTTACATTTTCTAAATTCTTTTCATGAAAAAAATTATTAGAACTTATAGTTGTATTTTCTCATATTAATAATTAATAATTAAAAACTTTAATTGATATAAGAATTTAAGTCAATGATATTCGAATTTACCGTAATCTGTCTTTATAGTACTTATGTTTTTATGAAATATTTCTGTTATTAATTGAAGACAAAATTTATGACTTTAAAATAAAGCAAATTTTAAATACATATATATGTCTTTCTCGAGATTCGAGGATTCTTCAAACTTTAAGGATTCATTTTAAAACAAAATATATATATATATATTCAACTATCAATAAAGGGAAATAAATATCGTAATGTAATCTACATAAACTATTAATTGACTATAATGCTAGATTTACATTTTATAAATAATAATAAAAAAAAAGTTACAAAATAAATGAATTTTTACTACTTTACAATTATATATATAAGTCCATTTGTTTACTACTACTATTACAAAAAAAAAAAAAAAAAATCTCCAAAAAAAACTTTACAATCGTTTATTTAAAAAAATTAACGATTGTTGTTGGTAACTAAAACATCAATTTCATCATTATGCTCGGAAGTTGCGCCATATGATCGCGAAGAAGTGTTTCTTCCCTGATTACGATTAATATCCTCATCTTCATCAGCATAAGAGTTATCCTCTTCAAAAATGATCGAATGATCTCGTAGAAACATCGCTCTACGACGACTATCTGTTGTAACAACAACATATGCTATCCAATGTATTTGACAAAATAGAAAAGATGACAATAAAAGAATAAGATGATATTTTTCAATCGACTTTTTTCTCTGAATTAATAAATTTGTTTTGAAAATTATGTACAATGAAGAAAACTAAATGAAAAAATAACAATATAGGAAATTAATATTAACTTTTTTTAAAAAATAAATAAAAACCAAATCAATCATTTAATTACTTACACAACAAGTACCTCCTAAAGCCCAGCGCAATTCTCTAATCCACTTAGAAGACGCTACTCCTATAACAATCATAAATCTTATAAGTCCGAGAGCAACCCAATCCCAGGCTGCTTTCTTCCAATGCCAATAACCTTGTTTGTCTTTATGAACTAACATAATCGTACAAACCGTTATAATGAATATATCCAAAAATGCAAACATATATAAGTTTGAAATACGCTTTGGTCTGGGTGGCGATCTCTTTGAAGCTCTTAAGGACACTAAAAGAAAAGGATCCTCCTCGTCAATAAATTCTTCTCCTGTTGGCGGAGTAGATAATATATCTTCTGATTCAGTAATAACCCCATTTTCTTCTAGTTCCTCAGGACTACCACTACTACTATTTGAAGCCTCTGCGACTATTGGAGAATTCCTACCACTATTTGATTGTGGATAATGTTTTGGAGTGTTTATTTTTGTTATAGTTTTTGGAGCTGTAATAGGTTCCATAATCGGAAATATATTGTGTGATCCAATTTTTATCGTTTGTAATTATTTGTAATTATGCCACCAAAAATGTCAAGCTAAATCTTATGAGTGTACCAATGCTAATATATATAATTTTTTTTTTTTTGGTCTCTTTTAAAAGAAAGTAATTACACATAGATTACCCCTAATTTCTGTAGAACTGTAAAATAAAAAATTATTTGCACAGGCAATGTTGATTGATCGATCTTCTCGAATACTTTCTTTTGAAGATTATTGGATTATAATGATGTTCATCTCCAATTTTGGAAATATTCGTAAGGATTTATTTGAAGTGAATTTTTTTTATCGTTTATATATAAATAAAATTGGCGGGTTAAATAAATATATAATTATCTTTTTTAAATATATATATATATTTTTTTTAAAAGGGAAAAAAAAGGTGGGTTTTCTTTTCCTTTTTTTTTTTTTTTTAATCCTGGTGATGGAAATAATATATTTGAAACACAAATATCTCCCCTTGTCAATTTTATTAAACTATATTTAAACAAAGTATTTGCCTAGTTTAAATATAATTTTCTTCGGAGAGTTTTACATTGTTAAACATTTATAAAATTTTCTTAATTTTTTTTCTTTTCCTAAGTAAAAGTTTAAAATTTACATCACCGAATGGATCAAATTAAAGTAATTAATTCAATTCAATAACAAAATATTTATATATATTTTTTTTATAGAATTTGAAAATTATAAAACAAATTTTTTTAACCCAGTCATTAATTCTCTCATTAAATCATTACCTTCCTTCATTACCTTCGTTTCATTACCTTCGTTTCATTATCTTTCCGTCCCTCTCTTATTATCTTAATTAATTAAAACAACACAACATTTCCGAGCGAACCTAATCATTCACAATGAAATCATCAAAATTCATAATAATTTTCGCACTTTTTTTATTGATATGTTTAACATTATTAAATGAAAATTCAAGTGCACTTGCTGCACCACAAGATGATGCTAAAACTCCAAAGGAACCAACTAAAGATGAACCAGTTAAAGAACCAGTTAAAGATGAACCTGTAAAAGAACCAGTTGAACCAAAAGAACCTGTTAAGGAACCTGTTAATGAAGCTCCTGTCAAAGATGAACCTGCAAAAGAACCTGCGAAAGATCCCGCGAAAGATCCCGCGAAAGACCCTGCAAAAGAACCTGCTAAAGAACCTGCTAAAGAACCTGCTAAAGAACCCGCGAAAGATCCTCCAAAAGAACCCGCGAATAATCCTCCAAAAGATCCAGAGCAAAAGCCTCCTGAAGAACCACCAGCAGAACAACCTAAGGAACAACCTAAAGAACAAGCACCTGCTGAACCACCTAAGGAACAGCCAAAAGGACCTCCAGTCCAACAACCTCAAACAACTCCTGCGGTCACAATAACAACATACTCTTATGTTTCTGATCCAACCCCCGCACCTAAAAATCCAATTAAATCCCCGAAATCTCCTTTACCAAAACAAGCTGGGCCAAAAACAAATAATGATGATGGATCCGCGACAACAACTATTGTAGTTGTAGCATCTATTGTAGGTGGAATGGTGGTTTTAGGTGGTGCTGGCATGGCAATATTTAGATATCAAAAATCAAAGTCTTCTAATTGGGATGAAGAGGGTGAAGTCGTTTTGAGGGATGACAGAGGTGGTTTTGCTGGTGGTGATCCATTTAAGAGTACATTAGATCAATATCATAGATGATTAGGAAACTGACATTATTACAATGGTTTATTCTGTATATCTATTTTTTTTTATTTTTTTTTAATAATTTAATTGATTTTTTTAAAATTAGGTTTCTTTTTAATTCTTAAGAGTTTTATATATCATCTTTTTTTTCCTTTACAAATACATCGTTCTTTTATTTAGAGTAAAGCATTATAACCATATTAATTTTCATACATTGCCCAGGTGGTGATTGTAGTTTTAGTTTGTTTCTTTTTTCTTTCTTTTCTTTCACCTTTTTTTTTTTTTTTGGACTTTACATAATTTTTGTGCGAATTACATTTCATCAAAATTAATATAATTTTTACTTTTTAAATGTTACTCAAAATTAAAAATCATTTTTGATGGCGTCTTTTTTTATTTATATATAGATAAATAGATAGATAGACATATATCTATAGTACGTTGGCTATTAATAAAAATAAATAAATACTAAGCACTTGTTGAAGTATATTTCCCGTTTATACTAATTATATTTATTAATCCAGGATGGACTTCAACTTGAAAAGGTTCAAATGGAACCTTCTCTCCATCAATACTAATATATCCGTTTTCTTTATTTTTTGGAGTTAAACGAAAAGCCTCAACTTTGCAATAATTAACCTATTTAAAAAAAAATTAAAATACTTATTTGAAAAGGTTTTTATACAATGTTGAATATTTAACGCTTACCTCTTTCATACTGACATGACTTCCATTTTCAAATGCTTCGTTACATATACTTGCAACTTTTATTTTTGATACCTTGTTCCGTTTAATTACCATCAAATCTAAAAGCCCATCAGATGGTAATGCAAAAGGAAAAACCATATTATTCCTTGTTACCCAAGGAACTTTACTTGCGTAGAAAATATATCCATCATCATTCAATACTGTCCACCCTTGAGGAATTGAATCATTTACAGTCCCATATTTATTTATAAGAGTCCTAGGTTTATCTTTCATATCCATGATAGAACTAGGCGATCCATCATAAACTTCATTATAATGTTGTTTGATTCTTTCAATATTATCTTCGGCAATTTTCATCGCTAGTTCACAATCGTAATTACGATTTCCAAATAATGCTTGTACAGTACCAAGAAAAAATCGAAAGTTTTTCATCCATCTAAAAAAATAATTAAAATCAAAAACATTTAAATTATATTTTACTTCACACGAAAAATAGATAGATACCTTAGGTGGTCAGTTGAAATATCCCCGTCCGCTAAAATACCATAGTTTAACGTCATAAAAGCAAAATATCTTTGGTTCCCTTGTGTAACGGAACAAATATCAATTTTCATTGGAACGCCTTTTTAAATTAAGGAATTTATAATTTAGGTCAATGATTCAGGGTTTATAATCACACATATGTGCTGTAAATTACCCTTAATTACATTAAGTGTAGCGTGTGATGCGCTAACGCCGTGATCATTACCCAAAAGACAAATACTCAAAGCATTACCAGACCCTATAAAAAGATTTATACCATTATCATTAAATTAGTCAAAAAGAAAGAGGGAATTAAATTATTTACCCGCAGGAATCGTGCCTATTGGAATATCAATTTCAAACGCATCATCACGTGATAAGAGGCCATTGATTATTTCATGAATTATACCATCACCACTAACTGTAACAATTGCGTCGTAAACTTTAACATTCAAATTTTTTACAACTTCTTTAGCATTATTCGCACGATTCGAACATTCTGTCACTACATAATTGTGGATCGAAACAGTTAGTAATGCCATCAACTTATCATTCAAAAACTGTAAATTTTAAATACTAATAAACACTAACAGGTAACATCATAAGTACATCCTGCTGCATCAAAGATGGGTTTAACTGATTGATTGAAAACCTTAACAGCTTTACCCGAACCACCAAAAGGATTAATGAAAACTTTGAAATGTTTCGCTTGTTTCGCGTCTAAAATTATAAATTATATATCCTCACTTTATTAATAGGCAAGTGAATATTTTAATATTTTTTGATATATACATATCAAATTGTACCTTTATATGCTGTCGAATTAACAGTCTTTATCCATGATTGTGCTGATTCTTCATCAATGACTTCGAATGAATACTCCTTTAACTTTAATGTTAATTTATCCTTTGGAACAAGTACATTGATTCTAATGCTAATATCTTCTGTTTTATCTAAAGCGACATAAAGGATGTTTCTAACGGGAATGCTTGTGGGATTATTCTTTGCTGTAAAACGAATAGGTAAGTAAATAATATATATTAAGACATAGAAAGTACTCATTTTTTACGTAAAAAACTTTAAATACCACTTTTCTTATGCAACTCAAAAGATAATTTATCATCAATCAAAGACAAATTGATGTTTTTGTTTTCACTTTTGACTTGTAATGAAACTATTGCAGGCATTTAATAAATATTTATCAAGACATAAATTTGTAAGAGGAGGTTCTGGAAATTTATTTATTGATTTATTTTTACAGTAACAGACATGTTCATCGGTTATAAGGATTTGGTCTCCTTTTTAATTTTATAATAATGATCGGCATAACTTGGAATAGCGGACATTCTAAAATATCACTTTATTTTCATTAACTATTCAAGAATATAATTCAATTTTAACATTATACTACTTGTAATTATGTGAATCTATATATATAAAAATATAAGTATTATGTAGGAATTTCAATCAAAGCTAATAATAAAATTAAGCATATGCTTCTTAATGAAACTCAAATTTAGTATCTAAAACATTTTTGTGAAACTTGAATTTGGTTAGATCTTTAAAATTTAGTAAATGAAATCATAAAATTTAAATAAATTCTTTTATGTTCTAAAATTTTTTTACCTTATTATCTTTAGCTGTATCTTTACTAGTATCTTTAATAAATTCTTTTTTATCTGATTTTTTCATAAAACAAATTATAAAAGCATTAACATTTTTCTTTGATTTTATTTTAAGATATCTTAAATATATCAAACATTTTAAATTAGCATTTTTATAAATAATAGTTATGATTATACATATAACCCAAAGTATTTTGATATTATAATTATTTTGGAATTTGAATTTTTTAAAATTTGCAGATTTTTTAATATAATTTAGCCAGCTTTTACTTTTACTATTTAATAACTGATTAAACTCTAAGTTTTGTTTAGACTAGATAACACTCTTATAAGAGTGTTATCCAGTTGCATTATACTGTTATTTAGTTACTGTTAAACTGTTACCTGTTACTGTTAGACTGTTATCTCGTTACTGTTTTCAGTACTTTGTGACCTTTTTATTGTCTTGTAGCTATCTGCTTGTTTTCATTGTTCTGTAGTCTTTTTGTTACCTTGTAACTATCCGCTTGATTTTGTTGCTCATATTCTTTTTATTATCAAGGAACTATTCATATATTTACAATGCTTTGCGCTCTTTTTGTTTCTAAAGAGCTATTCGCTTGTTTTTTTTGCTTCTGGGCCTATTTAGTAGCCTGTTAAGATATCGAGAATGCTTCTTTTTTGTGCCTATTTGGTTGCCTTTTAAAATACTGAAATGGTGTAAAAAAGGCGACAGGTAGCGCAGTGAATTTGTGATTAATTTTAGCTGGCTTTATGGTATAACTCTGACTGATCTTTTGGGCATGTGATTTGAGGATCCAATTTAGTGTCATGAAAATATCGTGGTAGCGTCTTGCTAGTGTTATGAAACTCTCCTGAAACTGTCATAGAACTGGCAGGGAGTTAGAGAGTTTCTATTAGTTCGCTAGTTTTATGCTAGCTTGGGTGTCAAAATATTATATTCAAAGTTTTAGGCGAAATTGTGAAATTGTGTTGGCTGAAATTAAGTGAATTAATATTATGTCTTACTGCGTTATAATCATATGTTATTGTTCTGATACCAGAATACTTTCATATAGTTGCTTCCCTCTTAATTACCATTTCTTTATTACTGGATGAGATATGAAATGCCAAATTTGCAATCCATCTATTTTCTAAAAATGTATTGCAATCTATTCACCAACTTTTTGATTTCCAGTAAGGCACATACGAAGTGTTTAGTGTTGTGCCATTCTTACAATCCCACCTTTTATAGCCTGTTTGATTGCCAAATTAGTTCAGAATTTACATCTTTCATACCTTTTTTTCATGTATTCTTCTGAGTCTTTCTGCCTTTCTGACCCCTTTCCTGCCTATCACCAGTAGTACACCAAAGCATAACTTCTTATTTTCTTTTCTATATATAATTCTACTTTGGTATACTACCAAATCTATATCTTGCTTTACGCCTCTAATTTTCTAAAACTCTTTCTCCTATAGTTGCTACTTCAGGATATTATTATATCGATTACTTTAAAGTATTATTTAGTATATATATTGCATACTTACACTAGTAATTGGATCAAAAACCAAAATAGCTTTACATATTTTTATTTCATTTCTAAGATATATATTACATTATTTATTTTGAAGATTACAAATTTCTATGTAAATTTATACTGCTTTCTTGCATATACTACTATGCTACTTGCACAAAAAAAATTCGAACCTAACCCTATAAAAATAAATGAAGCAATAAGGCTTTTCTCAGGTGTAACAGACCTTAATTATAAGCCTGACTATAATAATCATACATATTTTCAACATTTATTGACATCTAATACTAAAGAGAATGTGACCTTTTTAGAAGCCTATCATCCTGAAGAGATTTTTGATAAATATATTATTCGGGTAGCAGGAAAGGGCTTTACAGTTGTTGATCATCCATCTAAAATTTAGGGGATTCCTAATGCTCATGAATGCATTGATGGGAATCTGCCTCTTTGCCTGGTTCTGGATATTGATACGAAGCAGAAATCTGATCCCACGAATCTGAACTCCCTTCCTTAGATAGATATAAATTTTTTCGTGATGATTTATTATCCAGAATCTTAATTGCTTGCGCTGATATCTTATACTCTGATTTAAAACATCTCATAACTTTAAATGATTTTGCTTTAGCTAGTTCATCTAGTACTGATAAATGCAGTTGGCATATCATATATCCTTCAGCTTATTTTATTGATTATAGAAACCTTAGGGGTTTTGTAAAAAAAGTCACTAATAGGGTTGGAAAACCATATTCTGAATTTATCGATCTCATGCTTTACAAATCATATTTTAGTCTTCGATTTCTTGGGAGATAGAATAAAAAGACCTGCGATTTCTTCAGTCAAGAATAGAATACGCAAACTAGAGGATTATTTAGCTCAACTTAAACCAAATTATTTAGAAATTTGGCTATGAACCTTTTCTTCCAAGAAGTCAGAAAAAGAGGAGTTCAAACCTATTAAAGATGAAACCGCTTTAAGCAATGGAGCTAGTTTAGTAATGGCAAAATATGAATGGATTGAAATCAGAAAAGCTGAAAAAGGATTTATTACCTTTTATGCCAAATCATTTATAGAATGTCCTATTTGTAATATCAAACATGAAAGGAATCAGTTATAATGCTTTCTTCGAAAAGATGGATACTTTATACTCAAATGCTATCGGCAAAAACAATATAAGCTAGACCATAAAGGTTTGGTATTTGGAGAAGTAACTAAATTCTCATAATACTAAATGAGGAATAGCTGAAAGAATAGCTAATACTATATCAAATTCATACATACTTTCTGAACTATCTGGAGAAGCTATTAACATAAAGAAGATGGAAGATTTCCCAGAAGCTTATCCTGACTTCTTGAGTGAAGAGACCAGTACAACTCTAATTTGTTCCCCTATGATGACAGGAAAAATAAAAGGGTTAAGAAAATATCTCAATTCCTTAGCCAGGAATAAAGCTAGTTTGCCATGCATTGTTTGGATTTCTTACTGAAAAACTCTTAGTAATGAATTGCATTGTAAAATTAATGATTTTAAATTATCTAGGCTTAGAATCTGTAATTATCAAGATGAACAAAACTTATCTGTAGATAAGTAGGATATTATTATAGTCTAAGTTGAGAGTCTTTCTCGTATAGATTTCTCAGCACGTCCGATTATAGCTATTTTAGATGAAATCAATGCAATTAATCACCAAATGAGTAGTGGTGTAAATGCACGAGAATCTGAGAATGCAATGTGTGATATATTAAAAATAGCCCAACATATACTTGCAATGAATGCATTCAGAAATAAATCAACTCTAATCTTTCTTAAAGCTTATTGCAATGAAAATATTCGAGTGATTGATAATAAATTTTAACACCTTTTAGGTAAAACTGTTAAGTATCTTTATGATCCAAATAGCGGGGCTAAAGCTATGCGAATAGGATATGAGTTATTACAGCAGGACAAGCGTGTGGCATTTATTCTAACAAGTTGCAGTATGGCCCAAGCATTTGTAAAAAAAGCCTCTAAATTGCAAAGACTTGATAATTCTCCTATTAGAGTCTATGTTTATTATGGGATATGAATGGAAAACAATAAAAAAAGGATTTTTCAGATATAAATACCGCTTAGGTGAACTTTATTGTGTAGCTTATATAAATACTGTAGAAGCAGGCATATCTTTTGAAAAAACTAATCATTTTGATGCAGTTATAGGAATTACAAATATTGTAACTCCAGTTAATGTTGAAGCCTTTATTCAGATGATGTTTCAGATTTATGATTGTAAAAAGCGTATACTATCCCTCTATTATCAAAAAAATTCCAATGAGCTTTTTTGCCTACCAGGTTATAAAAATATTCATGCTGAACTCGAAAATGTTACACCTAATGATTTGCCAACAGCAATAAAAGAGCATCACGAATGGGATAAAAATATTGTATCATATAAATTTGATCAATCACCTGCCATAATATTATACCTCAAAGTTGAGCATCAGAAATGTTTTTTTGTAAGAAATTTCATTGAGATATCATGCAGTCTCATAGCTAGTACAGGTGCTTCTCTCCAACTTATAAAAATAGATGAAAGTTAAAAAGTTATAGGAAATCGTAAAAGGATTTGCAATAAGGTTAGGGTTGAAGTATTAGTTCAAGGAAACAGATTTTGAGGCAGCTGTCACTTTCCGGAATCTTGATCCTGAAGAAGCTGAAAATTTTAAGTTTGACTAAGAGTGCTCTATCTCAGATACTATGGTACTTAAACGTTTCTATATGGGAAATATTTATGGTGTAAAGATATGGATAATGAGATTTGGAATAATCTTTGCAATAAGAAATTTGTAAAACATTTTAGCATGCCTGAATCTTGAAAACATTTCTTACGTTTAGAGCTTTAGATTCATATTCATTATTGAATAATATTCGTATTCGATAAATATTCAAATAAGATATTTAAAACTTCTGAATGATTATTCGGTGAATAATCTTAATTTGAAGATCTTATTTGAATAAAGAAATTTATTTGAATATTCGAATAAGGTTTTTATTCAGATTAACTTGCATATGCTGATATACATGTTATATGCATGAGACAATAAAAGTTAATGAATAATGACATCACTGTTTAATAAATCATTCGTGCTAAATCATGGTTCACAGATTATTTATAATAATTATCTTTTACAAATTAAATATTAATTGCTTTATAACACGGTAACATCTAAATGTCTTTATACCAGTCTTTTATAATATAAATCTTAAAAATGCCACGTTCAAGTCGCAAAATTAATAATAAATTTATTATTATTTATAATATATATGAAAATATAAATATTTGCAGTATAAAAAAATTTCTAATTTTCAAGGTGCTATTAATCGAAAATGTTCACATGTAGAAAATAATACCAATCCAAATGATCAAGAACAAGAATTCCAACAAAATCCTAAAAATTCAAGTAATAAAAGTCACGTATAGAATCATTTTAAAATCTTGGATAATAAGGTTTATGCTGAATGCCAAATATGCCAAAGAAAAGGTAAACAAGTATTATATAAATTCCATGGCTCTACAAGTAATATGATTTGTCATTTGGATATTGAACATGGGATTATGAAAAATAACCCTACAGGATATGTAAGAATTTGTTAATTTCATTAATTTGTTATTAATTAATTAATTATTCATGCTAATTATGGCTTTTTGAAATTATTATTTAG
>CAMKVN010002112.1:0-14938 GCA_946474995.1 Funneliformis geosporum
TCCAATCGCGAGATAATCGCAATTGTATTATCGGCTGAAATTATGAATCAATAAATTCTACTTTAAATAAAGAAATCCGGATTTCGAAATACGATCGCGAATATCTCGAGATGGGCTGATCCAAAATCAATGAATGTTAGCTCTTTGGATTCGTCTAGTCGCGGGGAATCGAATGGTAGTTGTTTCATATGAATTGGATTGATATTGACCGAGATCGTATATCTTTTGTTTTTTTTTGTTTTTTCTATATATAAAAATCATGTGATATGATGTAATTTCGACTATTTCGACTTTTCATTTTAACTTTTGGGTTTTCATTTCAACTTCATGTATAATAATCACTATATATGAAGTTGAAATCAAAATCCAAAAGTCAAAATATTTCAACTTTAGAGGTTAAGTTAAATAAAAAGTCAGAATGGTCAAAATAAAATCATATCATATGATTTTTTATATATAAAAAAATTTTAAAAAAATAAAAATATATAATCTCGATCAATATTGCTCTGATTCATATGAAATAACTATTATTCAATTTCTTGTAACTAAATGAATCTAATAAGCCAACATTGATTAATTTTGAATCAGCTTATCTCAAGATATTTATGATAAATTTTGAAATCTGAACTTCTTATTTAAAGTAGAATTTATTGATTTATAATTTTGACCAATAATACAATTGCGATTATCTCGAGATTAAATTATCTGAATCAATGAAGATCGACTAATCACTAGAATTTTCTTCCAATAAAACCAAAAAATTTATATTTAATGATTAAGTTATCATAAAAAAATTCAAATGAAGTTATCAGTACCTATTTACAAAATCTAACCAAGAATTACCAAACTTTAAGGCCTAAGTTAACTAAGACTTCCAAGTTGTTGAATGCTACTCTAATATATTAGGTAAAGATCTAGTGACAAATACATTAGTGGAATGATAAGCCTTATTTATTTTTATTTTTATTTTCTTTAATTTCTTTATTTTAGTAGTAATGCTAAAAGATTTTTCTTTATCAATCATTTTATTGTATCAAGAAATCTATAATTTATTATAGAAAAGTTGAATAAGATAATTAGTAGTTAAGCATAGAATGAAGTAGGTATTTGAGAGTATAAATAATGATTGCAATAAATGAAAGAGTTTAGCAGAAATTAATTCTTTTATTAAAAGACTAAAGGAATTAAAGTTTGATTGTATGTTAAAACAATGATAAATTCTAGACTGTATAGAAATGAAGAGAGAATAGTGCTTTTTGTTTTTTCCTAATTTTATAATGATAAACTGATTCAAAAAGTTACATAAAAATGATTAAAGATTAGCAACAATGACATAGTTTATTAGACAAGTTCACAAACCCTATAAGAAATTTATATATAGAATTGTATACAGTAATTATACATTTTAATATTTGTAAAAAATGTATAAATATATTAAAATTATATATAATATGTATACAAAATAAAGAAAATAACAGAATTACAAAGATATAAAATTCGTAAATTATGTATATTATATAAGCTATTTTAGTACATTAGATACATTTTATCTGTAAATATTATATACTATTTTCAATATATTAGATACATTATTTTTAATATATTAGATACATT
The DNA here is from genome assembly GCA_946474995.1 of Funneliformis geosporum. Lineage (NCBI taxonomy): Eukaryota > Fungi > Glomeromycota > Glomeromycetes > Glomerales > Glomeraceae > Funneliformis > Funneliformis geosporum. The sequence continues at coordinate 1,615 of CAMKVN010002112.1, forward strand.
ATTTTTGATTAGATTTTATACGTCTAATTAGTATATTGTATACATTATTTTTGATTGGATTTTATACGTCTAATCAATATATTGTATATGTTATTTTTGGTTGGATTTTATATGTTTAATCATAATATTATATACGTTATTTTGGTTGGATTTTTTATGTCCATTCAGTATATTGTATACATTATTTTTGGTTGGATTTTACACATCTAATCAATATATTATATACATTATTTTTGGTTGGATTTTATACGTTTAATCATAATATTAAATAAGTTATTTTTGATCATATTTATATGTAATTTTGATTGCAATTTTACATATTTTATTAAATAAATATAATTTTTGAAATTAATTAATAAATTTTTTATTAAAATAAAAATAAAATAAAATATAAAAAAATAAAATAGAAAATAAAAATAAAAATAAATTTTTATTTATTTTATATGAATTAATCAATTATAATATTAAATAAGAGTTTTACAATTTAAAATTAAAATTTAAAAATAAATAAATATTTTCTGAATCTGCAATAAATTTTCATATTTCTTGATTTTTCTAAATTATTATTATATTATATTATATATATATTATTTTATGATATAATATTATAAAAATTACTTTTTTTGAAATATTAGTAATGCTAGTTTTGATGATGACAGCTTTGGTAGAGGTAACTTCATTGGCGGCAACTTTGATAATGGTAGCCTTAGCAGCTTTAGTAGTAGCTTTGGTAAAGGCAACTTTATTAGCAGCAACTTTAACAGTAGCAGTCTTGACAGCTTTGGTGGCGACAACTTTGACAGTAGCAATCTTGATGTTAACTATAATATTGGTAATAGTGGTGGTATTAGCAACATTGGTGGTGATGGTAGTATTAGCAACATTAGTAGTGGTGGTGTTATCTTCTATAATAATTATAAAATAAATAAAAAAAATAAAAAAAAATCCATATATTTTGTTTTTTATTATTTTTTTTAAAAAAATCAATAAAATTACCTAAACTTTTATCATATTCTAAATAAAAAGGTGTTGATGATGGTGATAGTGAAGTAACTCAGGAATCGAACCTGACCTCTAATCTTAATGACAGCTCGATTATACAGTGCTGCAGCATACAATACAGTTTATTATCACTGTTGATCTAATCTACTAATTTCTGGTTAATCACTTCCTTAATTTATATACAATATTTATGATCATATACAGAAATAAGGATCCCTTGCTAGGTGAGACGTAAGATTGTATCCATTACTTACCAATTAGCGAAGGCTAAATTTCTGTCGATCTAAGACTTTATTTGCATCTACATATTCTAACACTGTGTAGTATTTAAGCATGATCAACGTTGATCGATAGATCAATCAACCAGATTTATACACATGTTAGTACATACGCTCATCATTTCAGCCACATATAAAATTTTATGAAAATCATCTAGTTTTATATATCAGCTGATACCTAAATTGATGGCCTATTTGCTGTATAATAAAACTTTAGCTTAATAGGAGACTCGCGGTTTAACCACTGAGCCAGAGATGCTGATCCCTATTTAAGTAAAGATATTTATTATAAACAAATAGTTTTATCTCAAATATCTTGAAACTCAAATTTTCTAAAAATAATTAAGGAAGGCATTTTTAGTATTTATCAATATGACTGGCCATCTCATTTCTTCTAATAGATGATAAACCAATTTGCGCAAGATGATAGTGTTATTATGCTTCATTCATTCCCAAGTGTTTAGGTTGCATATAATTCTATATGGTAGATTTGTCATATAGGCATCATCTTTTCTTCCATCTCTTTATAAAGATGCTTAATGATTTGAACCTTAATCATTTTCTTGCATTTTTTATGGTCTGCAACTCTGAATTTGACACAAATATGCATTTTATCCAAAAGTTCAGAATCATTTATCAGAAATAATGGATGACCAAATACATCATACATTTTAATAATATTCTCTTTATCTAATTTTTTCTACTTTTTATTTTGAGCTTATTGTCAAGCTTTCGTATTACCCTTTAGCTTCTTGAATTTTCTTTCTTCAAAAACAATTGTATTTTCAATCTGTTTAATTTTTGAAGCGAATTGTGAACGTAATTCTGATGATGTAGCTGCTTTTAATAGATTATTATATTTATATAAATCAGCTTTATTTTTTTGAAGATTTATATCTAATTGTTTTTGTATCATTATGTTTAATAGAAATTTTTCAGTAGATATGGAAAGAGATTCTAAAGATAGCATTGTATATTTTTTACAGATTTTTGTTATGAAAAAAAATTTATAGAATGAGGTTGAATTGGTATTTGTAATAATTCAAAATATGATTTTGAATAAATTCTTTATTTTTCCATTTTATTTCTCATTAGCTACTTTAAGTTCATTCCTGCAACTTCCTTATATTTGATGTATCATTATGGGTATTTATCATTTCACAGAATGTGAAAGCATTCACAAACTCCTTATAAAGGTTTTTGAATTTTCAAATAATATAATTTTGAAAAATTTTGGTTTCTTAAAGTGACTTGTTTCATTATAATCATAAAATAATTAAGAAAACAATTATGTAAAACAACTGTGTAATTATCATAAATTTTATATTTATGATAACTATATATATTTTTTTACATTCTACATTTTTTTAAATTTTCAATCAAGAAAAAAATTCTCTTTTATCAGATTATGATGTAAAACACATGCATTTTAAAATTGTATCACTATTTTATGCTAAATTTTAAAATTGGATCACTTATTTTTAATTATTTTAATTCTAAATTTCAGAATTGCAAAATTTTTAATAACCAATTTATTTAAAAAATAGTAATCTTCTTATATAACGTTATTCAGTTGTAGGACCCTTCCAAAATGGAAATCAAAATTTATGTAATGTCATTATAGGCTGACCTTCTTCCTTTCTTAATAAATGACATCATTTCTGATCCTTCCCTTAGATTCAAAATATGTTACATGAATGTATTGCTTTTATGTAATATTACATAATCCAATTAAAGCAAATTGGTGTTTCATAATGCTGGCTGAAATTATATAAATCATGTGATTTATATATAACCTTATGACCTTATGACATAGTGTCATATGATATTATGATAATATGGACTTTTACAATAGAAAGAGGGAAAACTATCAGAAAAATCAAAAATAAGTTAAATGTTAAATTTGAACATATTTCAGCATAAAATCATATTTGGCATATAAAAGAAATTTAATTTTTCTTGGCAGTTTCTTCCCTTTCTATTGCAAAGGTCTTATATGATCTAAAAAATTTTGATATGATCAAGTTATTTACCAACACTAGTTTGTTTATAATAAATATCTTTATCTAAACTTTTAATAGGTTTTTCTAAACTCAATTAAGTTTAATCAAGTTTTAGATTAAAAAAAAAGTCATTTTAAAGGTTTCAAAAAAGTTTCTAAATTTTTAAGCTACATGTTAAAATAGGGTTTGAATAGCATCATTAGTGAATGGAAGTGGTCTTTTTGATCATTGGGTTTTTGTTGCAAAATTTTTTGGTCATCTTAACATTTTTGCAGAAAGAATTTTTTTTTTTTCTATGAGATATCATAAGTGCTTTCAATTGCAAATAGAAATTGCTCTTAAATATTTATCTATTTATAGTGAAGCTGTCTCTTCTTTATAAATGAGTTCATAACTACAAAAATTTAATTATTTTATGTAAAAGATTGCAAAAAATCAAAGAAAATACTGTGAATATTAATTAGCTCTTTAGTGTATTTTTTTTATATTTTTTGATTTTTTTATAGTGGAATTTTAGAAAGGCTAATATAATGAATTACTGATATTCAATATTATTCATTATCGCACAGCCATGCTGACCTATATTTTTTTATAATATACTTTATTTTGCATTGATCGTACAATATTATACATTAGTAGCTTATTTGCGTTAAATATTGAAATTAATAGCTATTAATAGCTAATTATCATAACATAGAAAATAATTGATTTTCTATCTTAATTTCTTATTAGCCTTTCTAATTTAATCACTAAAGATTTATTATTCAAAAGATTTATCAATAATATTGATTTGTTGTGAAATAATTGACTTTTTACGGTAATTTACTCATTTGTATAGACTACAGTTAGATAAATATTTAATAAAAAAAAATTATCAAGAAATATAAGGAATTGAATTTAGAAGTTGAGAATTGACCACTACAGTAGAATAAACCAGACATCAATATCTCCGACCATTCTTTTTATTATAATCCTGCCACGGAAGAATTTTTTAAACTAAAATTTTGCTTGGATACCGAAATATATTCATTTTATAATGAAAATAAATACAAATTGACTGTAAAGAAAAGGCAACTGCACACATGGCAACACAATATTGAAATAAAGTTTTGGTATGGTTCATTTGATAAACCGGAGGAAGGATAGTCCTAAATTTGGTGATTTGCCTCCTTTATATTGGTGAAAGAGAGAGTTTTACTTGAAAAAATCATTACTAACTAGAAATAAATCTCAGAGCTTTTAAGCATGATCTGCTTTAGCCGTACGATAGATATGGATGCAAAATATAATATATTTTAAAAAAAATATTGGTCAAAAAACTCCGCATGGTCAATGTTTAAATAATAAATATGTAATATTTAGTTGGCATTTTGGCTTTGGCTAAATAATTTTTTTTTGGCCAAATTCCAATATTGCTATACAGTAGGGTCTTGCGATAATTATTTAATGATAAATTTTCAAGAAAAAATATTTAAAATTGAAAATTAATCTCCGAAAACTTTTTTTTACATTAATCAAAAATTCAAAAAAGTTAAAGATCTTCGCCAAATTTGTCTGTTCAACAGTTTAAGGGTTAGAACTTTTTTTTTTGTTATTTTTGTATTACTCAAATTAAACCATGAACGCGTGTAAGAAAGTCGCGAAACAAATCCTTCTAAAAGACAATTTTTTTTTTTCGTTTATTCCTTGTATGGTTGCACGAAATGTTCTGGCCAATCAAAGCAAAATCAAGTGCCAGTCTAACGATTATGTTGTAAATATAAATAAAATAAAAATCACCTATTTAAATTTTTTTAATCAGTGAAATATTTAAAACTTTATCGGTCAATCCGAACCCTGTTGTTTGTAAGACATTTATAACACAACATCGGTTGATAGTAATCTCGATAAAGTTCGTAATGATTGCGGTACATAAACTGCATCGAATCTTAACTTTATATATTCAGTATATGTATATAAATATTTTCCCGAATCGAAATTAACGGCAATTTTGAAATAAAATTTCCAAAAATAGTCTGGAACTTTTTAATTAATCTAATTTTTTGATTAAATTAATTGATAAGTTTAATGTATTACAAGATATCTGAAACAAGAAGTAATTAGAATTTAAACCGGAATTTTCGAGGAAAAGTCCGAACATAAACATCTCAAAAAAAATTTCAAATGAAAAAAAGTTTTCAATCAATTTTTTACGCCAAATAATTTTTTTTTTTTTATATAAAAAAGTCTTCGAAAAGTTTCATTTTGTTCAAGAAGTTTTCACCTTCTTTTGAATATTTATAATAACGAAATTCTTATAAATAACAAAATAGACAAATTTTTTTAAACGAAAAATAATTTCCCCTCAACGAATTTTATTAAATAAAATGGAAAATAATCATTTTCAAAATTGGTCAATTGGTAATGATACTCTTGATTTGCCAAGGTTACTTAACCCTTTTGCGATAGAAGGTGATCAAATTTTGACAGACGGCTCTTCTTTTATGGTTAAAGGAGCACCACCAAAAGTATTTTTTCCACCAAAAGTATCTTTAACAAAGGAATTAGAATATAAAAAGAAACGGCCCTTATTAGAACATATATCAACGTCAGTTTGTTCCGTCGCTTCTCCACATAAATTACCACTTATTCCGACTAATTCTCATCCGCTTAATCATCAAACTACCACTTCGCCAATCTCTCCAACATGTTTTAGTAAATTTCATGATAACCATGAATTATTTTCAGGTGGGATTGGTAAACGACATTCCTCAACTTCATTAAAGGCTGATGTTAAAAATAATGAAAACTTACCAAATAATGGTGGTAGTAATAAAGAAAAAATAAAGTTAGCATTAACAAAAAGAAGAAGCATGCCTCAAATTAGTATTAATACTGATTTAAATAAACAAGGTCAACAACAAAAAGAAAATAATTTATTAAAAGAAGGCAATGGAGAAAGAAAAATGGTTATCGTGCATGAAATTAAACCATCTGACACCATAGCTGGCGTCGCTTTATTTTATGGAATTGAGGTATCTATCATCTTTTTTTTCTTTTTTTTTTTTTAAAAAAAAAATAATTACAATTTTTTTAATTTCCTCATTTTCTCTTTAAACTTTCAGATGTCAATTTTAAAGAAAGCAAATAAATTATGGACAAATGATTCAATTCATCTACGTAAATTTTTATATATTCCAATTGATCAATGTTCAATTATTGATGATGAAGCAAAAGTAATTGTTCAAGATGATCATATCTCAATTAAAACAAATAGATTATCAACTTCTGATAATACAATAAGACCAACATTTTCTCCAACGACACCTTCAACTCCATTTACAATTTATGAAAGAGAATTATTATTCTGTACATTACCTGAACATGCGAATTATGTTTATAATAATAACCATCATCATTTTGGTGGATGTTCCATTTCTTCAATTGCCTCTTCGTCTAGTTCAATTTCATCTACATCTTCCAACAACAGTAATAATACCAATAATTTTACAAGAGCCGAATTTCAACAATTACCTGCCGATCAACTGACTTTCTTTCCAACAAAAAGAATGTCTCTTTCCTCCACTTCCACCTCTGCTAATTCATCCGCTCATAATACTCCTCTAACAACATTACCATCACCATTACCTGTATCATATCTAAATCGTCATAAACATCATCATAGCATATCATTTCCTTTACCAACCATGACGCAAGATTCTATTCAAAATCCTAATCTCGTTGATAAATTATTACATAGTATAGATTATGCTGGTGAAAAATATTGGAAAAGGAGTTTTGGTTCCGTAAAGGTTGGAATGGGTAGAGCAAGAAGTGGTGGTATATTGAATGATAGGTATGATGTTAAAAAAGATAACATAACACCTCCCTTCACCATGTCCCCCCTACTCTGATTAGAAACGTAATTTTAATTTTAAACTTATTAATTTATTATGAAATACATGTTTAAGTGTAATTAATACAGTATGATGGACTATTGTATTTTGTAATTTTGTCCAAAAGAACTTCTTTTTTTTTTTTTGTAAATATCAACCCTTTTATTCCCTCATCTCCATTTTGAAACACCATTTTCTTCCGATAGAAAATATATTATACGAAACAAACGAAAAAAAAAAAAAAAAAAAAAAATCTAAACTTTTAGATTATTGTAATAATAAATTTGTCAAATGTGATGATATAATGATATGTTAATAAATCAAAAATGATTGTTTGAATTAAATGTTTTCTCTTTACTACCAAACCCATAATTTGTTTAAGTAATCTTTCAAGTTCTTTAACTTATCGCCATTATTGCTAACCTTAATGGTTGGTGTTACAGGATTAGGACGAGGTTTTGCTGCTACAACATTTTTCCTTGGCAAAGCATACTGTACAATTGCCTTTTTGTATCCCAAAGAATTATCAACAAGTTTAGAATCTCTTATGATAGGTGACAGGGTAGGAGATGATTGCTCATTGCATATGATTGTTACATCCGGCGTTGTTAATATCGTTCTAAAAAGTATATCAAGAAGTTAGTTAGGTGATCTGAAGATTTATCTAATTAAAAGCAAATAGAAAAGAAAAAAAAATATATATATATTTTTTTTGATATCTTACGCGTTGGAATTTAGAAGTTGTTCCTGTGAAGGTTGTGAAGAAGTACTTCCTTGTAAAAGAACACTTGTACCGCTAACGTCAGTCGAAAAAATAGGTTGAAGATCCTGAACGGATTGCCCATCGTTTTGGGACGACAAAACAGTTTGTTGATATTCATTTTGATGATATGGATAATTGCCAGTAATCATGGCTATTTCCTGTTCTTGCTCTTTTTCTTTTGCAACTTGATTAACAATGTCTGCAAAATTCAAATTAGGATCGGCCATCGTACGATGTAAAATTTCGTCTTGTGAAATTAAAACATTCCTAGACCTTTCACTAGTTTTATTTTTTTTTAAAATAAATAAATAAATAAATAAAACAACTCTTTTTTAAGATAAGGAATGAATATTTCATTAAAGATATTATAATAATACTTACGGACGGAAATAAGGTCCATTTGCCATCCTTCTATTCATTCTGCCCATCGCCTAGATTCAATAGTGTGTCAAATACAATGCATCCATAAAGAAGTGATATATATATTTTTTACTCCTTACCTTTGCAGTATTTATAATTATAGGTTCGTGAATTTTCTTTTCCGGTGGATCAATAACTTGTTGAAGGTTAGAAATTTGTTTACAATCATTACAGGTGTGAACGTGCCCACAAGTAGTGCATCTATGAGTCGGTTCGTAACTATTTTTGGTAATAGTTGAACCAGATGGTACCAAGTTTAAAGGTGAGTTAATTGGACTCTGCGTGTTAAAACTATCCAACAACGGTGGTTGAATGAACCGAGAGGTTGAAGTATTCAAACTTGTATTTTGTATAGGACTGGTAACTGGTGGAAAGTTTTGACTAAGAAGACTATTCGACTGATTCACTTTATAATAAATCGAATTTTCTGAAGGACTCGAAATTTGTGAAAGATTATTTGCATTTGTCAACCGGTTTGAAACGAATATTGAATTTCGCAAAGGACTTGGTGATAGGTACATGTTTTTATTCAACTTAATCTTTCCAGACAAAAACGATGTAATTTTTTTATTTTTTTTTTTATTTGAGAATTAGGGTATTTTATAATGAGCATCACGAGTATTACCAAATGCATGTAAACAAAAAGATATTATTACTGATTTCGGTTAATATCTTGGTAATTCCTTTTATTATTTAATTGGAAAATATCTTAATTGAAATTTACAGAATTAAGTTCGATTTATAATAAATTAAGTCAAATTTTTCTTTTTATTAGAACTGATAGGATAATAATAAACATTAAAATATTCATACCATAATAGAAAGGCAAAAAAAAAAATATATATATTTACAAATACAAAAAAGCGAATAATAATAAAAAAACAAAAACCCAAGCTCACTTTTAAGAGATTAATTAACATTTGAAAGGTACTTAAGATTATTCAACCAATTCAAATTTTGGTCTTTTTCTGGGCCGCTGGTTATTGTCGTTATCTTCTAAATAACGAGATCCATTATTATTTGAACAATTAGAAGCACTAACAATATTATTCATCATTTGCATATAGTCATCACTATTCATGACAGCAAAATTTGAGCCAGAAGAATATGAATTGTCTCCAGACACAACTAATGGTATTTGATTTGACATCCAATTGTCATTGAGATTATTATCATTGGCAAAATCTGAAGAAAAGTTATCGTTATTCGAAATAATTGTTACTGGTCTGTCGGCAGCTCCCAGTGGCCTAGAAATATTCTGGAAATTTGGCATGATCTTTAAGTGCATACAGTATCTCTCTAACATTGAAAGAAGATGTGCTTTTGTAAATGGTTTGGCAAGAATGTCATTCATTCCATGAGAAAGATACTTAATACATTCTTGCGTAGTGGTGTTTGAAGTCATACTAATAATAGGCGTGTTGGGATCAAATCTTCTTATCTGAGTTGTTGCTTCAACACCTATATATATTTAGTAAAATTAGTAATATCAAATTCATTAATGAAATAAACAATATTAAATTGATCTTACCATCTAAATTTGGTAATACAATGTCCTGGGAATGAGAAACTTAAAGAATTAATATAGTTCGTTCGTAAATATATTAAATTTGAAAAGAATAAACGAATAATACCATTAAAACAAGGTCATATTTTTCAAAATTCATTTTATTAACAGCACTTATTCCATCAACGGCGATATCAATAGCGCAACCAAAAACTTGTAAAAACTTAGAACCGATATTTTGATAAACAGCATCGTCATCCACAAGAAGTACCTTTGGAGGAACAGACCATGCCGGTACAAATGTACTACGGTGAACACGCATAGTATTTGAAGCTCTCTGTGGAGAAGTGTTATCAATATGTGGAATACTAGAATTACCATTATTTGAAGAAGAAACAGGTAATAAATTAGGAGTGGAAGTCGATTGTGTCTGCCTTGGTTTTAAATGACCCACTGTAAACACAGTAAGTCCATTATCTGAATGCTGTAAACTCATTGTATTGGTGAGATTATGTGAATACTCATTTGTTATGTTAACGGCTTCTGTAGATTGAGATGCAGTAGAATTTGCGGATGTCGGTTGAGGAATAAAATCTTTTGGCAAAGTTGATTCTGATGAGGTGGAGTTGTTATTATTATTATTATTAGAAAGATTTGATCGTAATGACGTTGGATTATTGTGTTCTAAAGACTCATTTGATGAATTTGAACTAGAATCTAAAGAAGTTGAACCGGAATTATTCATTTCACTAGCGCTAGCGACATGATGTATTGATTGCGCCCGACGAGAAATCTCATTCATTTGATCAAAAGAAGCACGGGCAACTTCCGTATATGAATTAATTAGTTTTTGAGCTTGTTCTGAAGGTATAAATGGAGTCGGAATACCCTCACCGGATGTGCTTGACTGATGACTACTATTGTAATTTCCGGATTTTTCTTGAGGAATTTATATATAATTTAAATATTTGTAAATATATATATATATATATATATCTTGGAATTTAAGTTTGAATTTATGAACATACCTGCTTCCAAATTCACCAAGTATTGCACCAAATTCTGCATTAATTGATCTTGTGCAACCATATTTTTTTGGAAGTTTAACAAATCTTGAACAACCGAATGATAATTCTTGCTCAAAGAGTGCAAATGATCGTTCATATTCGTTTGCAATTTGGTTAAATTATTAACCTGAGATTGAAGTTCCGTTAAATGTGACATATTTGGAACATCAATAGTATTATTAAGTGCTATTCTTCTCTGATTAGCTGGAGTTTTTCTCTGAGGGAAAACAAAATAAATTTAATTATTTAACTACAATTTTGTTAAATAAATTTTATAAATCTCAGTACCTTAATATTATCCAATTGATCTCTCTTGTCACATTGAAATTTTGGATGATGAAATTCCCAAGCCTAATAATCATAATAAAAATTATACATAACTTGTTTAGAGCAAAAATTTTGTGTGACTTAATACCTGTTCTCCGTATGGTGAATTAGAATCGTCAGAATTCCTAATTTTATGAAAATCGTATTTATTAAGTTGCCGAACGAAACTAGCAAAGTTAGAATGCTTGAAATGTCGAGGAAGAATTGTTTTCGTAAATGCGTTAATTTCCTATTTAATCAAAAATTTATGCAATGTCAACAATTTAAGGTGCATTAATTAAATTGGAATCCAGAGACAAGTTGTTATATAACCACCTTAACAACAAAACTATCACCGTTTACTCCCCATGATACAACGTCATTATAAGAGTCATCCTCCAACATCCTTTAAAATAAACAAAATCTTTTTTGGATTTCTGTCAAAAAAGTTAAAAACAACTTGGTTTGAATTAATAACTTACTTGAAAAGCTTTTTAACAAAGTCTGGACCTCCTCCGGGAGTATTACTCATGTTTTTTGATTTTGAAACGAAAAATCGTTTATGGATAATTAGTGTTTCAACGAATATAAAAATTGAGTCCAACTTATCCCAAAATTTCAGACTTAAAATTTAAACGTGTTTTTGTGGAGTAATTAATGGACGAATAAAAAGGTAATGTAATATGCATTCTGCAACCATGTTTGTTATACATGGGAAAAGCATATTACCATACAAATCTTAGATATAGGAGAAAAAAAAATTAAGATTCAAGTAATATTAATTTAATTTAATTGAGCGCCAAATTTCTCCATCCACTCTAAAATTTAATTTTTTTAATATTTTTAATCATCCATTTGGCTAAATCCATAAATGATTAACGAAATATCGTTTGTTAAAGTAAATAGGTGATCAGCAGATCCAATTCCGGATTATGAGAGCCGATAACAAAAACAAATAAAATTATACAGTATTATTTTAAACAAATATGTAAACCCTCAGAAAGGTTTTTATTGATAATAAAGAGTGTTTATTATTAATCTCCAAGGATCATAATTTTTGCAAAATTCTATTATGATGTAAATGGAAGCCTTTTTTCAACAGAATTTTCTTCATCCGGAATAAATGTGATGATGATAATATGTAATATACAAATCATACATTTCTTGGAACCTTGCTAATATCCTATCGCTAAACCAAAACCCTGGGTCAACGGCTTATTTATGATCATACTAATATGATCATGCTTCAAAAAGCACTATTACGACTCCGCCTTTCCTTAGATTTATTCGCTCTTACGTTTTAACCAAGTTTTTACAGCTATGGCTAGAGCTCCGAACAGGTCGGGTAGGGAAGGTAATTGACTTGAGCCGACCTGATAAGGTCAGGTCGGGTCAGACATAAAATTGACCTGAATTAAATGACCCCCGGGTCATGTGATTATATATAATGTGGCTAATTTTAATAAACCAGCCTTTACTAACCCTGACAAATAATGAATGACAAATAGGATTTCACATCCTAAAAAACAACTGGTTTTAGATTAAATAGTAAAAAATGAAACATAGTGAATGTGATAGATATATATAAGTTACATGACCTGAGAATTATACTGGAAAAAATATCATAAAGTATTCTATGTATAGTATTTTTTTATAATCCTATTCATTTTTAGATTAACTAAAAAAAATATAACCAATCACATCAAAATTACAATTGAGTATAAATTTCTAATTTTTGATTGATTAGATTGAAAAATTAAGATTACAAAACAATTTTAATTGTTTACATACTGTTAATGTGTGATTTTGATGGATTACTACTAAAGATGCCAGCCGAAACTTCCTCAAAATAATTTCGTCATATCTCTTACTATGTTTTTAATATAGTTTCGGCTAATTTCAGATTTCAGGGTTTCGTTGTACTTAAGGTTGCTAGATGAAATCAAGAGTTTAGACAAATGTCTAAATGGTAAAAGTAAAACTTGGTTAAATTATATTAAAATCTTATTAAAAATTTGCAAAATTTAGAAAAAGGTAAAACTATATCAAAGTTTATAAAAATAGCGAAACTATATCAAACACTTAGTAAAAATTTAGCGAAAC
>CAMKVN010002113.1:0-14935 GCA_946474995.1 Funneliformis geosporum
TTTGTTTTTCTTCCAGCCACTTTCGCTTCCATGAATAGTGCGTCCTTGGGTGATTGCTGTTGTGTTGTTGTATTAGAACGAATAAGTTCAGTGAAAATTAAAGCCTTAGCGATATTTGGAAGTCTCATACCGAAAGTTAAAACATATAGAGATATTTTTTTCTCATTACTACTTTTGGCAATAAATATAGTTTCTTTATCACATTTTGGAAAAATTTCTAGACAAGTATCTCTAAAAACGCAACATAATAAATTTTTTACCTATTTATCTGAAAGCTTGAAAGTAATAGCATCTAATATTTCTACTGGCAAATCAAAATCTATAATAGGCTAGAGTGGCTCATCACTATTAATATATTCATGTAAGAAATAATCTTTACGATTTGAAAGTATGGCTTTTATTTCATTCTCGTTGTCTGCGTCAAGAAAATGTTTTGGTCTAATACTATCATCACAAATTTTATATAAGTATTCACTGATATCTTCAGCTTTAAAATCTTGTTTATATAGAGCGGAGACATCAAGAAACTCTGAAAGCTCAGATTGTATCATAGTAAAAATTTTTAGTTATGTTATCAAGTATACTGTTTTAGTATAATACCCCAACAAATAAGTTTAAAATAAAAATAAATAATTATAGATATCAAAGTGTTATTTATCTAAGAATAATATCAATGGGCGGTAAATACATTTGCCAGTATCGTTTTAATGAATGGGAGGTTTATAGGCAGGGAAGTAAAAAACCAGAAGGGTGTTATATTCACTGAAAAAGATGCCAGTAATCTCTATGCAAACAAGATGGATGTGAAAGACCAACAGCTTCTGAATATGGATTTTGTGATTAGCATGTAAAAAAGTATCACTTGAATGCATATTATCATCGGAAAAAGTTGGATAAGATGTTTAAGAATTATTAGACCCTAAAGGTAATGAGTCAGACTCTCGATAGAATAAAAATGTCTAATGTTATAAGTTGACCCTAATGACTTATCAAAAAAATTTGCCCTATAAAAAATTTATAAGGACGATAAAAAATTTAATAAGGATGCTAGAAGTATCTTCTTTAACGATTTTAGAACTTTGGAAAGGTAATTTACTACTTGTCCTTAAAAGCCCTATGAACCCTATGAATTTTCAAACTCTTTACCTTTTTTTTATTTTTTTTTATATATATCATACATGACTATATTTATCCAAGTGGTATATTATAGAAAAATTTCAATTATTTCCTAGAACTTTAAAATTTCTTAGGGTTGATAAGATTCTTAAGGACAGATAATAAAGAATTTAATAAAACAAGCTAAGAAGCCCAAAAATAATATCAAGATTATCCCTAAGAGCGTTCTCAAGAATTTTTCTTATAAGGATAGAGAATTTTTATAAGAATAGCTTAAACTATGATCAGGTTTCAGAAGTGCTTATAATATCCTGCTAATATGCTTGCAACAAATAGGCAATAGTTAGATTGCAAGATGGTGTACTTCTAGCAATCAAATGGGCTGAACCAAAATAATACATATCGCATCTCCAATTCTGGATACAAAAATATGTGACACAAATACATATATATTGGATTCTGAAAATATTTCCAAAACATTCTCATTACTAGCCCATAACTATGTGAGGGTATTCTATTGCTAAAATAGTATCACGTAACTATGATGCAGTAAGGCGCAGTATAAATTCGCTTAATTTTGACCAGCACTATTATATAAATTCAGCCAGAACTTTGGATATAATAATTCGTCACCCAAATTAACATAAAACTGGCAAACTAATAGAACCTCTCAGGCATCCCGCCAGTTTCATGACAGTTTCAGAAGAGTTTTATAATACTACTAAAATGCTATTACAACGCTATTATGACACCAAATTGGATTCTTAAATTACATGCCCAAATGATCAACCAGAGTTATACCATAGAGCCAGCCAAAATTAATCACAAATACATCACGCCACCCATCGCCTCTTTTTTTATACTATTTTAGTATTTTAAAAGGCAATCAAATAGGTGTAAATGCTCAATATAGAATTAGCAACTAAACAAGTACAGAGAGTCAGTATACTCAACATAGAATTAGGCATTTAAACAAAGATGAAAAGCTAAAACTAATAATGTAGAATTTATAATGTAAATGAATTAGGAATAAGAAAAAAGCAGTAACCATTAGATCATGACATCACCATTAAATTAAAGCATCACCATCTACCGTTATACTATAAAATTACCATTATAATATATAGGAAACGATTAAAATAATATTATAAATGTAAAGAAGCTATCCATATATAAGTTATAAAGTTACTATCAGATTATGATTAGTAGGTTATGAAGTTACCACTAGATCATGAAATTAGATTATGAAATCACTACCATATTATGAAGTTACTGGCAGATTATAAAGTTACCATTATGTTATGAAGTTACCTTCATGACCTAACTCAAGTCGCATATAACTTTCATAATATAATTATATTATGAAAGTCACATGTGACTGACTTATTATAATATATTTTTAAAAATATAAAAAAAATTAAAAATCTATACAAAAATCATTTCTGATTTATTTACTTTAATTTTAAAATAAGAATTTTCTAGAAAAAAAAAAGAAAACTAATATATTTTCATTTTAATATATTAACAAATTCATATTTATTTATAAATATTTTTTTTTTTTATAAATTTACTATTTAAAAATTTAATTATTTTTAATTATTTTTTTTAATTTAAACTAATTGATTTTAAGATTAAAATAATTAAACCTATATAATTTTTGATTTTAAAATACTAATTAATTTTATTTTATATTTAAAAAACAATTCCAAATTTTTAATTAATATTTAAACTAATTTGTTATTTCATATTATTTATATATTTTATATATAAAGAAATATAATTTATAAAAAAATTGATATTTTTTTCTTTTTTTAATATATTTTATTATATGAGGTCTTTATAATAAGAAAGGGAGAAAACTATCAGAAAAATAAAAAATGAGTTAATGTTAAATTTGAATATATTTCGACCTTAAAATCATATTTTATATGTAAAAGTAAAATTGATTTTTCCTAGAAATTTCCTTTTTTTATTACAAAGACCCCATATTTTAAGCATTTTAAAATTGAATTATTAAATAAAGATAAAATTAACTAAGTTTAATATTATATAAATTGTAATTTGTTACATCAAAATGAAAAAATTAATTTATAATAAGTAATTTAATCATAAATTATTAATTATTTATAATAAGTTAGTTATTTGAATATTATACATAATCATTAATATGAAAAAAAAATCATTCAATCCTTTCAAAAATTAAAATGAATTTTAGTTATTAATTAAAGTTATTTTTAGATATATTAAAATGAGTTTTCAAACAAATAATATTTTTATAATAAAATTTATAATATTTTTTAATTAAAATCAAATAAAAAAATTAATAAAAGAATTTTCTTTATAAAAGCTAAAATTTAGAATTTTTATTTATTTATAAATTTAAAGTTAAATATTTTGCATATATTTAATATTTTAAGAAAATTAAGACTAAAATTGAATGAAAATCATTACCATTTAAGTTATACCTCGGGTTTTTTTATTAAATGTTTTTATTTTTTTAAATAAAGTATAAAGCATTGATTTTTTTGGATTATGTAAATGATGCCTTAGTTAAAACCATAAAAAAAAATTTAATTTATTAAATGATAGACTTTATTAATAATCAAATGCTTTTAAATATCTTATTTAACGTGATAAAATGAATATAAAATAAGAATTTATAAATCGGAAATATTAATGAATAAGTTGAGTTGATCAAATAAAAAATGTAAATTATTTTCGGCTGCAAAATATAGATAGAATAAAAATGATAATTCATTTTAATTCAAAGAATTACATAACTTATTAATAAAAAATTCTGAACATTATAAAATTTTAGATTTTAGATTTGTTGCTCCATGGAAAGAACCTTGGCAAGATCACATGAGTGGTGCCACATTACCGTAATCGTAATATTTGTACGATTATACTCACACGAGAAAAAAAAAAGATAGAACATTTGCCAATTTTCACGAAAAAAAAAAAATATGAAATATGATGATACCTAGCCCATTTATTGCGGCTGTGCGGGATTAACGTTTTCTCAATCGGGAGAATAAAAAAGCTAATATGTTTTTGAAAATTGACACCTGATCCCGACAATTTACGTGTTGTGGCTGACAAAAAATTTTTTTTGCGGAATGTTTTTTTTCATGAAGAATACGTGTAACATTACATTTAATTCATTTCATTAATTCTGGTCAGATTTTTAAAGATTTGCCACGTGCCACAAATAAATGGAAAACCTGTTTCAATGATTTATTGGTTTATTTCATTTTTTTTTCATTTCGGAGAAAGACAAATTCATCATTTACCATTTACATACCTTGTTTGTAATTATCTTTGTGGATTATCCCTTTATCCCTTATTGCAGAATTCATTTATTAAAAAAAAATATATATTAAATTGTCATGCGATTACACAAAAATGCAATACAAATTAAATGTAAAGTTGATTATAACATTTAACGTTTTTTGAAGGTTAAATATAAAACAAACGTACAAGGGCGCACAAACTCTTATCTGTGCACAATTAATTGTGTAAATTATATTTATTTTTATCTTGTCCCAAATCTGATCCAATCATATTCTTCCAACGCAAATTAATTTCTGTTACGTAATTTGTAATACATTAGCATAAGTATCTAATTAATTTCAATATATTAAGTGAGATATATTTAGAAAATTTGGGTCGAATACCTATTGGGTTTAATTCGGAACCAACTTTTTTCATGGGACCGGGATAGTTTTTTATCATCACCTTTAAAATTCTTTGAATAACAATTGCTGTAACTCATCGGTACGTATAAGTGGTAAACACTGGATCATTGAATGTGCTTTGATTGTTAAATGAACTTTAACATCCATCCAATAAATGAAAGACGTATTTCAACTCTAAAATCTGATCACGAGAATTTGTACTATCAACATTTTATTATTATCATCTCTAATCATGTATCACATAAAAACAACATTTCCTCGCATTTTTCTATTTTTCTAACCCATGAACAATACAAGTATTGAAATCTTTATCATTAAAATAAATAATGTTCAACGGATCAATTGTGATGTCTTTAGTAGAACGTCAATTAACAGGAAAGATTATGTGAGAATTGACGGTTCTCAATAGTAGAAAATTCCGAGTGACATGTGAGAAATGATTTGCCATGGATGAGTTTTCATCTTCATTCATTACGGAAATGTTCGAGTACACAATAATTTTTTAGTAGTGACAAATAGAATTTAGAAACATCAATATCGTAAAAGAAAGTTTCGATAAGAAAAAAAATTATCTTAATTTGTATTAATAAAGGGGGTGGGAGAAATCAAATATATAAAAAAAAAAGTTCTTGGGGATAAATTATTATTAATGCAGGGTGCATATACAAAAATTTCAAATTTCCCTTTAAAAGAATTTTAAACCCTTACTGCGTCAAGATGTAGTAATATAGAACTGTTTGTATGAGTTACTAATTATGATATTGTCAATAAAAAAAAACGTAAACTATTATTTATTGTTAATCTTTACCGGATAAATACTTGAAATAAAAAAAAATTTGATTGGGCTATGCAATTAAAAAAATTTTTAAGAAAAGCCTAACATTTAAGCTAAACAAGAAACGAGAATCTTTAATAAGCCTTCTCCCAAAATAATAAAAAAAAGATTATTATAAATTCCAAAATCAAAAAAAAAAGCCTCTGAGAAGGATAATCCTCATTTTAATAGATATCTATGAAATTCTACTCTGGGAATTATGAAACTAAATACTCCTAGTTTGATATCTTCAATTTGTAATTTCAATAAATAAATAAGTCATATTCCTTTTTATTGAGAGGATGATCGTTTCTTGAAATAGGAATAATGAACCAAAACAACATAAATTACGTAATTGTTTTCAACAAAAAAAGAATCAAGGAACTTTAATTAATTACAAATGAACATATTAAGAATCTCATTATTTAAATGTAATTTTTTTTTTGATTTAACCCAACATGAGTAAATAAAGGATTAAGGTTTAATGATTTCCTTTAATGTAATTATCTCAAGAGGACAAAGGCAAATGGCACATTCACATTTTATGGCATGAATGAAAGGTAGGAATTAAGAATAAGAAAGTTCAAAAGGTGCAGATAAGAACGTTAACCTTAACCTCATGTTACAAATTACTATTATAATCATATAAATATCCCATTTAACTTTATGGACCTTCCGCACCACATGTAGACAACATTATTTGTTCACATTTGATATCATCTGAACTTCGCATGCATTAATTCCGCAGCACAAATCATTTTAATGCGAAAAAAAAAAAATACTCCATCAAAAATTTACAACATAATTGGTATATAATTGATTTCACAGAATTATCATTGGAACGCTCTCTCGCATGCATTTTTTTTTAGTAATTTAGTTGTTTTGACAAAAGTACTTGACGCGAATAAATGCATATGCTTCTTTATACGTTCATCTTTGTAAAAGTTTAATCTAAATGGTAAAAATAAATAAGCAGAATAATTTAAAAATATTCATTGTAATTTCAGAATTTTGCGGTATTATTATTGATGGGCTTCCTTTTAATAATAATAAGAAGAAGGGGTAAAATAAAAAGAGCCTTTATTAACATTAAGACTTGTCCTAATTTGGAGTAATTTATTTATTTTATTTGTTGTTTTTCTCATGTCACAACATCACGTGACAAACCTAAATGATGTGGCTGTCTTTCACTATATTCGTTTTTGTTAAAAAAAGATTTCTGTGAGAAAAAAAAATCTACAACAGCGAATTTAAATGCAATATTCTGCAATCGTGGTAAATATCAAATATTACATTGTGTTCTCATTACGGTAGTGGTTTAAACCTTTAATGATTAATTAATTATTCTTGGAGAAAATTATGAATATTTTTCGCATTATTATGAACGTATGAACTTTTTTTCCTTCTTTCTTTGTTTTCTTTTTCTTCTTTCCTTCTATGCAAGAAGTGTCCTTTGTCTTTCATATGATGCAATTGTTACTATAGTGTCATATATATTATTAAAGTAAAAACGCGTGATTAAATTTGGTGTTACTGTTTGTTATGTAATTTAGGTCAACAAATATGCGGGAAGAAAAATTTTTTTGCAACATATTTTTTTCTGCATCACAACATCCCAAATCGGTTTAGACATTAAAGTTTATCATCCACTCCAAAAAGTGTTTCTTTTGCAATTCAGGGCTTATTTTATCAACTCCGTCATAATCAATCAAATAAAAGAGCAAAGAGTCGATTTTCACATTTTAAAGATTCGGCCGACGGTGGTACGTCTATAATAGGATTGAATGTATCATTGGTGCAACTAAACTCCCGACTCCCGAGAATCATCTCAATTACATCACTCCTTAAAAACCCATTTTTTTTTCTAATGCAAGGAAAATCTCAAAAAAAATTTTTTTTTGTTATTCATATAAAAATTTATTAATTTTTAAAATGCATATGCATATATATAAAGTTTATAGCATTCATTGATGGACATACATAGAAAATTTTCAATGTAAAAACTACATCCAATAAAGTAATCGAAATCAAATAGTGTTTCAAGTTCACACACAGGTTTCTTTTTCTTTCAATCTTTAATCTTCTGTTTATCATTCATTATAAGATCTTATCACTGGTGATTTTCTTAGGTTGCCACACAAGGAAAAAAAAGAAGAAAAAAATTTTTTTTTGCTAACATCGTAGCGAGATGAAATATTTCCATTTTTGGATGTGACACGTTCACGGGAAGATCAAACCAACCAAGCCTTGAATTATGATAAAATCCTGGATCTTAAAAAAAATTTTTTTTTTCTAAAAATTACCGTAAATAAAAGATGTAATACTTTTTTTCTGCATTACACGTGTGAAATAAACTTCGATACCATGGCAGCACATTCGTCACACAGAGAACTGAAATAAAGATGTAAACAATAATCCTCCATAAATAGATAAATAGCACACCCAAACAAAAAAAAAATTATTTTTTTTTATCGCGCCCTTTTTTTGTTTATCAACAAAAAAAAAAATATGGCTATATGAGGATTCATTATTCCTTGAAAAATTTACCATCATCATATCCAAAATCTTAATTATTCACCAGTAAGAATTAGTGTAAATAAGCTCGCTCTTCTTTTATTCACCAATAAAGAAAGATCTTTACAAAGGGAAAATATAAAGCAAAAAAAGAATAAACTGTTTATATTTGTGTGTATATGCGCCTCAAGGTTTTACTAAATATTTTTGCTTTACTTGAAAATTTATTGAATATCCCTACTTTAAAAGAATCACCTTTTTTTTTAATGGATTAAATAAATATATATATATATATTTTTATAGTACTTAAACTTGTGACAAAGAATCGAAAATAAGGTAATGATCGTTAAAAACAAAAAGCTTTCCTCTTTGAAATTTTTTTATTTATATTGAAAACTTTTTTTTTTTTTTTTATTCATTGGCTTATTGTTATTATTTCCCATTTTTACATTTTTATTGACTCCTTTTTTTTTTCTCGTTTTTTTTTTTTTATTTCACTTTCATTTTATTTTATTTATTTATTTTGATTTTTTTTTTTTCTAAAAAAAAATTTCTCAGCCTTTGTCTCCTTTCCTTAAAAAAAACCAACTACTCTTGCCATATAAAATAATTTTTCAAATAATATATATATAACTTATTTTCTTTTTTTATCATCAAGAAGTTTTCTTTCTTTTAAACATTCTTTCTTACACAAATTCAAAAAAAAATCAGTAATAACAAGAATAAATATGGGTATCAAACAATCTAAACACAATTCTACGACCATCGTAAGCAATATAAAAGACAAACCCGATGTATTATTGAAAGCAGAAAAACGAAAAAAGTTCCGCTCTTGGCGTACATCTGGTATAGCAGATGTGAATTCTTTAGAAAGTTGGAGATTTTCACATGGTGGCAAAAGGATTCATAATTTAAAAAGCGCAAAGTTGATAGGTCCTATCATTGATGAAGAGGTAGAAAGATTGCAGAGACAACATCGATTGTTTAAACGAATTTGGCAGAATAATTATTCCGCACCCATAGAAGAAAAATTAAAAAATGGTGGTTCCAGAGTGCTTGATGTTGGGTAAATATCGCGAATTATTTTCCAGTTGAACTATTTTTTAATCTGTTAATAAACGTATTCTCATTGAATCGATCCTTTCTCTTCAATTATTTCAGATGTGGACCAGGAACTTGGACAATCGAAATGGCTGAATCATACCCAAAGACGTCATTCACGGGAGTTGATTTTGCTCCCATATTCCCACAGGAAAAGAAGCCCGAGAATGCAAAATTCCTCCAAGCCAATATACTTGACGGATTACCATTCCTGGATGATACCTTTGATTTCGTTCACATGAGACTTTTGGTGACAGCCTTTTCATCAAAAGAATGGGAGGAAAAGGTTATTCCAGAGTTGATTCGAGTCACACGGCAGGGTGGATGGGTAGAATTCATGGAAAGTGATATTCAATACTACAATGATGGCCCAACAACGCAGCGTTTGACGAATGCCTGTACGTTATTCATTCTATTATTTCTTCTTGTTTATTGATATTGACTACAAACAAAACTAACGTGTTTTTGTTATTGGCGCAGTAATGACGTTCATGAAAGCTAAAGGTATCTTTCAACCAATCAATTCTCATATTCCTGACTCGATGGAAGCCAACGATAAATTCGTAACAGGGATTAAAATTGAAGAAAAATCATGTTTTGTTGGAAAATGGGCCGGTGAATTAGGCCAATTGGTATGTGTTAAGATTAAAACTGTGTCACGTGCATGAAATGCTTTCTCAAAAGCGTCACGTTTTAACGAATTTATTCTTCTTAGGCTGTTGATGACATTACGAAAGGGTGGAATGCAGTCAGGCTACCCATGTCAATAGTGATGGGTACAAAGTCTAATGAGTATGATGAAATTATACAAAATTTTGCCAAGGAAGTTGAGCAACACAAGACATATTTCAAGACTTGGAGATTTTTTGGACAAAAAGTTACAACCACATCATCATCAGCAATATCCACACCGTCATGGGCAAAATCAGTAAATAATGAATAATCAGTTGATTTTGATTAAAAAAAAAAAATAAAACAAAAAAAAAGTTTTTTTTTTATTATACATATAATATAATAATATCAATATTTAATATTACTTTATTCCTTTTTCCCTTTGTATTTTTTTTAATTATTTGTAAATTATTTATTTATTTCGTCGATTCGGTGAGATTGAGAGAAATATTTTTAAGGGAGAATTTACATCTTTTTTTTTTTTTTTTTTTTTTTTTTTTAAAAAAAAAAAAATTTTCTTTAATTACACGAAAAACTATTTTTAATCTCGAATATTCGTATCAAACATTTTTTTTTTAGTAATTTCCCTTTTTGCAAAAAAATTCCTAATGTCGCTCTTTGCATAAAAAGAACATCAGTGTGTTTCATTGTTTTCTTGTCCAAAAAAAGACATTGGATTTTTTATCAATAACAATTATTAAGTAATTTAAAAGAAGAAACATTTATATATATATATTAGATTATGTATTATATAAGTTAAATTCTTAAACATTCTTTAATTCTTTTTCTTTTTTTTTTTTTTTTAATCTATACTTATTTATCCTATTTTTCTCACAACTCCGTACTTCTTTTTCCGGGACTTATTTTTACATCATCCTTATAAAAAAGTATTTTCATCTCAATCTCATCATATATTATAACCATTTCAAAGAAAAGAAAAAAAAAAGATTTCCTCCATTTTATCATCTATAATATATATAATATCTTTTGCATTTTAAATGTACTATATAATAAAATTCATATTCATACAATTCATACAATGGAAAACAAAAAAAAAATTCTGTTTTTTTTTTTTTTTTTTTTTTTTGCGATTATCCGCTTTGTTTATTTTTTATTCAGGTAATCCACCCGAAAATGGTTCTATTGTAGATATTAAGATGTTTAGAATATAACGACAAAGTATTGGGGAATTGGGGTTCATTGTCACTTACTTTACGATTTACTTTACGAAATAATAATGCAAATGCCAAATTTGAATTCGAGGCGTTTTTTTTTGTCGAGTTTGTAAATAAACAACAGATATGTGCGTGCTGGTTTACATGTTTGTTTTTTTCGCGTTCTATTATTTGAATTACCAAAAGGGGACCATTCTCATTTTTAGAAGTATAGAATATGTATGAACGGATTTATGAACGGATTACGGAGTACATTATCGGACTGAGACCAAATTGGAATATAAAATCCGTTTTCCACGAAAAGTAAATAAACTCTAAATCATATAATATTTTATTAATAGCTCATTCGGTAGATTTTTTTTTTTTAAAAAAATTATTTTTTTCCTTAAAATTATATTTCGTGAAAATATTTAATTTCCTTTGTTTTTCAATAATTTCAATATCAACATTTTTTATCCAACCGAACCTTTTCACATTTGAATGATTTACTATGTTGAATGCTTTACCAATTATACATCTGGATATACTCCAACTTGATCCCATCTAAGGATATGATTAATGCTTGATTCACTTAAAGGCCGGACTTCTCCATCATAACTTATTTTTAAAGTACTGAACCTATGTGGAAGAGGATTAGCTAAAACAGATTCTTGTGTTATACGGGAAATAAAATTACTAGTTCTTCGAATTGACACATTTGCTGGTTCACAATATTTAAAAGCCTTTAATTCGGAAAAAATAATTTAGGTAAGTAAACCTTCATCCTTAAATTTCTTTTTTTTTTTAAAAAAAAAGGAAGGCAACAAATTTCATAATGACGCGACTCATACCTGAAAGACGTGAAACATTTCATCAAATACCTCAAGTGTAACTTCGGTCGGAAATTTAAAACGTGAATTATCAAAATTTGTTTCATAAGCTGGTAAACGATATTTTTCTGGATTAGAAGCCCTGTAAGAAAGGTAAATTGCTTCATCACGATATCGTTCTACATTTCCCGTTACCTAAAGAAAAAGATTAATACAGATCCTTCCTTTTTTGTTCGTACAAAAAAAAAAAGCTCGCTTTATGAACTTACAATTAACATCGGAGGTAAACCACCAAGAGATTCAGCTAAAACAGGACTAACATATGGGATAGCAAGTCCTTCATTTACCACATAAAAGTTAATGGGCTGTCCAATTCTCTTTAAAGATTCATCACCAATTAGTTTGATTTCGGATTGTTGAATTTTTCTTGTAATGGTTTCTGCTCTCTGTTTAAATTCATCAAATGCAATTGAAGGTCCATTTGCAAATAAATTTCCTGTTTTTAGTGGTACATAATCTATCTCATTCAACATTTGATCAGAATATGATGGCATACTATGTGTTTGGTCTACCCATGGACTCTAGAATTAATAAAATAAAAAATAAATATTTATTTATTATAAAAATTTCATATAGGTAAAAAGCTTACCCATAAAGCTATACCAGCTGGTAGTGATAAACCTAAATCGCGTAATGCTAATCCCAATGAAAGTGATAATCCACCCCCAGCGCTACTCCCAAGTAGGACTATCTGCTCTGGCTTATACGGTTTAAATCTAGCATCATTGGGTGGATTTTTTAGATATAAGTAAGCTGCTAGAGCATCACATAACGCTGCAGGGAAGGGTTGTTGTGGTGCCAATCGATATTCAATTGCTAATATGCGAGCACCTGATAGTTTTGATATCTCGCAAAGTATTTCACGACTAGAATCAATATTTCCACAACAATAACCTCCACCATGTAAGAATATAACAATTTTTTCCTTTTCCCAACTACCTTCTTCATTATTAAAGTTCCAATCTTTATTCATAATGAATTCACCATTTATTCCATTATTTCTGGGAGATTTCCAAATCGGATCAATAGCAACTTCGTAAGGTTTTACAAGTCTTTCAATGTACGCCTGAGCATTAATTCTATATTCATGTGAAATAAATATTTTATCAATCTTAATATGAGAAGGAATGCTCTCATTTCTAATCAAAACATAATTTTGTAACTCTTCAATTGTTCCAGAATACGATTTAAAAAGTGATCGAGTTAATTCTAATGATAAATAAAGTTTTAAATTCCATGATGGTTGTGGGGGTCCTCTTGTAAAATATTTAAATATTGTTGAAATTATTAATGGGATATGTCTTATAAACTTTAATGAATCCATTAATTATAAAGAATCATGAAAATTAAAATTTTTTCGGTTGATAAAATTCTTTCGCTAAATATCTCCTTTTTTTCCCGCCAAAAAAATAAACTCATGATAATCACATGGTATAACACGAAGTAACACGAGAAACATGAGTGACATGAACATTCATGGTATGGTGTTGAGTTTCGTGAAAAAGATAAACCGGCCAAAATTATAATAATGCACCCAGTGTCACGTGATCATAACCACACCTTCTATGGATTTACATCTTTTAAATTTAATTTGAGTCAAAAAAAATATTTTTAAATAATATATTTTAAGAATTTTTTATTAATTATTATTAATATCAAATTATAATTTGGTAAGATATATATTGGTTTTATGTATTAATAACTTTATAATCTAAGTTTCAAGTTTTTAATAATTAATTCTTTCTTTTAAATTCAAAAGAAATAAGGCAATTTAAACATTTAATTGCATAAAAAAATATAATAAAAATTTATATTAATAATAAAATTTTTATTTAATTAATAAATAATTTTTACTTATTAAAATTTTTATAATTTTATTAATTAGCAAAAATTTATTTATTAAGATTTAAAAATTCTAAAAATATCTTATAATTATATTCAAAATAAATAAAATCTTTTTAAAATTTAAAGTTCTTATTTTTCTTATTTTTAATTTAAATTTTTACTATTATTATCAGAAATAATTTTTTATATAAATAAATCTAAATTAATTTACTATAATAAAAAATTTATTTTTATTAGAAATTATATTTTTATAAAAATGAGTATCTTATAAATATCTAAATTCTTGAAATTATTTATATTTATTTTAATAATAAACTCAAAATAAATTAGTATAATAGTTATTATAATTAATTATTTATTATATTATAAACTAATTAAATTTCAAAATATAAATAAAATATAATAAATATAATAAGTATTTTAAGATTTTATGCAAATTTATTTATAAATTTTAAAAAATATAAAATATATTTTTAATATATTTTTTTATTAAAGATATTTTAAGTATTTTAAAATATTTTCATTTTAAAATCAAATTTAATAAATTATTAGAATATTTTTTAAAATTTTTAAACATTCTTATATTTACTTAAATACTAATTAAATTGCTTTATTACTAATAAAATTTAAATTATAAAAATTATAATATAAAAGTTTTTCTTTATAATAAATTTTATAATATTATATTATATTATAATTAATATAATTAAAATAAATAATTATAGATTAATAATTAAAATATTAATATATAAAAATGTTTTCAATAATCATAAAATAGAATAAATAATATGATTTGTAATATTTTACTGCTTTTATATAATATTAATTATTAATATAAATTAATATTTAAAATATATAAAACTAAAATTTTACTTAGTATTATAAGCTCATTTATTATAATTTTAAAATTATTAATAAATTTTAAAATAATAGCAAAATTAATCTAATTAATATAATATTATGTATTATTTAAAAAACCAATTTTATTAATTCAGAAATCAGATATTGAAAGAAGAGATCTATATAAGGAATTTTGAAATATATACAGTTAAATCTTGATATAGCGAACTCTTGATATAGCGAATTTTTAAATCAAATATATTAAAATTACCTTTACTATAGTGAACTAGC
>CAMKVN010002114.1:0-14932 GCA_946474995.1 Funneliformis geosporum
ATTTTATTCATTGTTTAGAATTACAGTTTCCCTTTCCTGTCCCATATATTCTTAGTACTTTCCTCTAACTTTTTTTTTCTTTCATTACCTAATAGGTGGCGGATTAGTACCCGCACAGATGTAAAAATTATTTTTTCGCAAGAGAACGTCTGCGAAATAATTTAATATCGAACCTATAGCACCGGAAATTAAAGGCAGAAAAATAAAAATGCAATAGTGCAGCAATATTTTCGATATTCCCCATTCCGCCTTTTATCCGCAACAATTCTTTTGTAGTAGAACGCTTGGCGATACTGAAGTGAGCTGGCGATCTCGATCACGATTTTCTAATTAGATTTTTTTTAAATTAGTAATAATTATATAAAAAATAAAGTCTAATATGAGAAGAATATATTACTTATATAAGAAGGAACAATCTATCATAATAAAATAATTAAAATCTTGAAATTTATATTTTTATAAACTTTTAAATTTTTCAATAATAATAGACTTTCAAATTTACGATAGTTTCCTTATTAGTTGATAAAGTGATTATTTTAGAAAATGAGATTACACAGCACAAACAAACAATGATGTATATTAAATAATTTCTTATTATAGTTAGTCACCTAAAACACGCGCGGATGATCATTTGAAAATCTAACCGGCCTTAAATCAGGCTGCGTCATATCCTTTATAACTATATAGTTCAAGAATCCGTATCACTTCTTTCAATCAAAATGTCTCGATACTTACACTCCAAAAACGTTTTAGGACAGTCGCTCTTCCAAAAAATAAACGAATGCCGTGTACTAATCATTGGAGCTGGTGGGATCGGTTGCGAGTTATTAAAGAACTTGGCAATGAGTGGTTTTCTTCAAATCGAACTGGTTTGTCCTGATAGTTTTCCGCATTTGATATAAACGTTTCAAATATGCCTTGACTAACTTTATATTTTTGGGCAGGTTGATCTAGATACAATCGAACTTTCGAATTTAAACCGACAATTTTTATTTCAAAAGCAACACATTAAGAAATCTAAGGCAAAAGTATGTACTTTTTTTTTTCTTGAAAGGTTTTGTCTGACCCGTTTGTTCTGTTGAAACAATAGGTTGCACGTGAATCCGCATTAAATTTTAACCCTGATATGAATATCATTGCGCACCATGCTAATATCAAAGACTCACAATTTAACGTTGAGTGGTTTAAAAGTTTCGATATTGTGATGAACGCATTAGATAATCTTGGTAAAAGAATATTAGTTATTTTTTAAATTAAAATTAAATGACTTTTTAACGAACCCATTAAAATTTTTCAGATGCCAGACGCCATGTAAACATGATGTGTTTAGTTGCTGATGTACCATTGATTGAATCTGGTACAGAAGGATATTTAGGTCAAGTGACAGTCATTAAAAAGGTCATCAATTTTAATAATAAATTCCATTTACAAATGTACAATTAAGTAAATAATCTGACTTTATTTATTATTTTATTAGGGAATATCCGAGTGTTATGATTGCCAACCTAAACCATTAAAAAGAACTTTTCCAGTATGTACGATTCGAAGTACTCCATCCCAACCTATCCATTGTATCGAATGGGCTAAAAGTTATCTTTTTAGGTTTGTCTATTGTATATAATTTAATTTATAAGTATATTCTTTAACTAATAAATTTTTTTAGTCAGTTATTTGGACTACCTGAAGATGATGATGATGAACGGTTAGAAGCAGAAATGACGGATGAAAATGGTAATTACTCTTATTTATATTTATATATTTCATTTAACAAGTGGCTGATCATTAGATATTTTTTTTTTTTTTGCAGCGAATGAAATAGATAATCTTAGAAGAGAAACGCAAGCGTTAAAACAAATTAGAGCAGCAATGGGAACACTGGACTATCCTCAAAGAGTTTTTAAAAAGGTTTTTACCGACGATATAATTCGTTTACTTAGAATGGAAGATATGTGGAAAAATAGGAAACCTCCTGTACCTCTAATATATGAAGATATAGAAAACCTAGTTACGGAGGGAGATTCCGATTTGAATTACATAGAAGATTATAATATGTTGAAAGATCAACGAATATGGAGTCTAGCAGAAAACTTCGTTGTGTTCTTAGATAGGTTTGCTATAATACATTATTAATGTGTGTTTCATATAAACTATATATTTATTTATTACTTCCTATGTAGTGTTCGACGGCTAAGTAATACATTATTAAAAAAACACATCAGCAATCCAAACGCTACGCTTTTATTTGATAAAGATGATCAGGATGCTTTGGATTTTGTAACAGCATCATCCAATTTACGGTCAATTATTTTTAGTATTGATGTGAAGTCACAATTTCAGATTAAAGGTATTTAGTAATATAATACTTATCGTAAAACTTATAATTAGAGATTAAATCATTTCATTGTTATTGTAATCTAGCAATTGCTGGTAATATTATTCCGGCTATTGCAACGACAAATGCAATTATTGCAGGGATGATCGTGATGCAATCGTACAAAGTCCTTAGTGAAAAATTCTCCGAGTGTAGAAATGTACATATTGTTTCTTTATATTTACAATTATATAATATGGGAGCGTTGCCAGTAAAGTCACATTACGGATCATATGATTCACTATGCCTCATGACTTGATTTTACTGGCAACGTTCCCATATAATACATTGAGTAATTTTCAAGACAGAGATTTCATTATATTGTAGGTGTTTTTGGATAGCTCACGACGACCACGAGTCCTTGTATCCGAAAGTTTGACTTCACCAAATCCAGAATGTAGAGTTTGTAATAACACGCATATAATTCTGAGAGTAAACACCAGAACCGCAACTTTGCGTGATTTTCTCGAAAAGGTTGTTCATGGTCAAGATGATGACGAAATGGATATTAATGAAGTTACAGTGGAAGAGGGCGGAAGGTTTGATTACTTTTGATTTAGTGGTTATAATGTAAAAGCATTTGTTGAAATCTTCTTTATTTTGCTTTATTAAAAGGATTCTATATGATGTTGAATATGATGATAATCTTGACTCTACTTTTGAGCAACTTCAAATTACTGATGGTAAATTAGTTACCGTAAAGCCAGAAGAACAAAGTACATCTATTTTTGCAATTTCTCACAGGTATTACATTCCTTCTTTTTTTCTTTCCTTTAAGAGAGAAAATTGATGTTTTTATTTACTTTTGTTTTAATTGATAGAGAAAACTTTGAAACGTCTAATATATGGTTTGAAGTCGAAGGTACTCCTTTTGTTAAGAATCAGATTTCCCATAATGACTCTGCACATAAAAGAAAGTTGGAAGAATCAGAATTTGATGCATCCGAAAGATCATCTCGTAAACGTCCTGCAGTGGAAGAGTCAACGGTTGAAGTTGTATCTGATGATGAGACAATATCTATATCGCGAGAAGGTATATACGAACACGAGATATATGAAAATGGAATACGCGAAAAAAATAAAGTATATAATATAGATGATGAAAATATTGATAAAGAAGTAATCAAAGATGATAAAAAAGAAAATAGAATTTGGGGAATTATAGTCATTGATTAAAGCATTAGCATTTAATTTTTTAAATTTTTTTTTTTTTATGCATTTTGAATAATTTGTGGTTTTTGTAACATTTAATACATAAATACGAATGATGAGAATTGACATAAATTATATTCTATGAACAATAAAAATATTAGATGATAGTTATATTACATTATAAGATTTATTTATTTTTTTTTTTTAAAAAAAAAAAGAAAAAAATGTATTTACAAGTAAACATCAATTTTAATCTATTAAATATAAATAAGGTACATTGAAAGAATTACAAGATATATTTAAGTTTATATTGATATAATACACCAAAAGCAAGAAAATAAATTAAAAAAATTCTAAATCTAAATTGGTAATGAATTTAAAGAAAACCTTAAAAGTTTATACAAATCTGCTTACAAAAATAGTTTCATATTGTTTGAATTGTTCATAATTGTTAATAAAAGTGCAAGTAATTCAACTTATGTAATTTAAATAATAATGTCTTTTTTTATAGTTACATTATGTACATGAAAAAACATTTTTTCATAAATATATCATCATATATGATGTGAAGTGAAATTCCAGCATCATTAATAATTTATCATCTTAACATTAATTTCATATAATAAATATCTACTAATTATTGTGCGGATTGTGGAATTACAGCAGCACCATCGTAATCTTTTTGATGTTTTGGGGAACTAGAAAGATCACCAAGGTACGACGCTTTTCGTTTTTTATCTGATCGTTTTGCCAACTCTATAGATGAAACATCATACCCCCCTCCAGGACCCCCAGTGGGACCTAAATCAGTAGGCCCTCGGTTGCTTCTCTCAAGCAAGAGAGATTTAAGGAGATTTTTCTATTTAATAAAGAATTAAAAAAAAAATTGATTAGATAAATTTATAAATTTGTAAATAAATACCGATGATAAAAATGTTAAATACAAACCTCAATCTCAAGTTTTCTTACTTGCTCTTCAAGTAATTCACGTCGATTACGCAATTTACGCTCATTAATTACCTCATTTTCAAGTTGACGTACACGGTCTTCAAGGTAATCATTACGTTCCTTCAATTGTATTTCTAATTGAGACATCGCAGTTGTTCTACGATTAATTATAATAGTATCAACATCTGGATCTATTTTAATTGGATCATCAACAATTCTTTGTTGAGAATCTTGAGCATATTGAATGGAATAACGTTGAATATTAGCAGATGTGGCTTTCGTGACAGAGTCAACAGGAAAAACGATTTGCCCAATTCGAGTCGAATTATTAAGATTTGAAGGCGATTTTTGCATCTGAATTTGTTGATGCCAATGTTTAAATTGCTCTTGAAAATTTTCTTGTGACTGTCTCAAAGATTCTGATTGTAATGTCGGTGATTTATTTACTTGCGATTCTACATTTAATACAAGATTCTTATCGATCTGTTTTTTCTTTTGTTGTGGCGGTGGAAGTGGCTGTTGTTGCTGAGGCTGAGATTGTATTTTTTGCGGTTGTTCAACTTTCTGTTCGGTTTTTTGTTGTGAGAGTTTTTGTCCATTCGTTGATGTTTGATAGAGCTTTTTTTGTGGTCCACCACAGAAGCTTTCCGCGCGTAAATGTCTGTTCAAAGCATCTAATCTGGCAAAGCTTCTCTTGCAATGAGGACATTGATATGGCTTTTCACCTGTGTGTAATTTCGCGTGTCTTTTTAAATCGTGGTGTCGACGAAAAAAGTGTTGACATACCTCACACTGAAAAGGTTTTTCTTGAGAATGAGTCAATGCATGTGATTTAAGATTATGTTGTCGACTAAATGTTTGATTACACTCTGTGCAAGCATATGGTTTTGCTTTTACAGGACTAGGACTTTGTGGCTGTCCGGTAGTAGTTTGTTGTTCTTGAGAATTTAAAGTAAACGAATTGTATAAACCTGAAGTTGGGCTACCTTTTTGTGATGAAAGAGGAGTAGAAGGAGAAGCTAAATTACTAGAATCAGAATTATAATTAACTGGTGACAGAGTCGGGGAACTAGATATTGTTCTGTTGAGATTAGGAGTCAACAAATTTATATCTTGGGAAGAAAAATTCATATTTTGAGGTGTCAACTCACCAGGTGGTGAAGTATTTATCTCTGGAACTTGAGAAGGGGTTGTACTAACACTGATTAAGTTAGAAGGGTTGGAAATGGTGGTTTTGTTTGAAGTAGACTCTCGAGAATTGAGCTGCTCAGTTTGCAGTTGAACCTGTAAAGGATTTATAGAATAGCCCGAGGAAGAAGTTGCAGAAGTATCGGTGGGCACGTCTTCTTTCGTTGAGTCAATTTTAAGATCGGTAGAGTTAAGTGAAGATTCAGCGTCCATTGTTTTTGTAGATTTATAGATGAAAAATTAACACTTTTCTGTGAGAATTACTGTGGCTTGAAAATGGTGGGCTGGGAGGCGAAAGGAAATGGGGGGTATTTATTCAAAAAGCAAATTTACAAAAAAGGAATAGTCCTTGTGGTTAGTGTACTGGTGAACAAGAACTGATAAGGCAAAACATTTCCCGGTGGCGTTCAATTGTGTACAAATACTAATATAATTTTAATGTAAAAGTTGCGGAAAAAAAAATAAAAACGCCCGTAACACCACCATTTATAGTATTTTTCCTATTATCATTGATCATTTCAATGAGGGAATGCTTCAGCAATTTAAATTTCCCGTTATTTCATGATCTTTCTTGCTTTTTTAGATGTTTTAAATAATTATGACACTTTTACAAGTTCATAAACTAGGTAGGATATTTGAAGGCTTTTCTTGAACGTGCCACGGCGCTGTGCAGTCTGGCCATCAAAATTATTTGCAAAAGCACAGCCACGGATTGTTTTTCGCGGATCGTATCGCTTCGCACTTGATGAGTTGAACGAGAAATAAATTGCATAGAAAGATCGAGGTGATGCGTTGATCGAAAATAAAAAAAGAAAACATGTGGCAGTGTAATTAACATTAGGAGGATTCATTTGTCAAAGAAGTAAGGTTTGAATTTATCTAAAACGGCTGTGTGAATGTGTGAACCAAAAAAGCAATTACTTTTTATGAATTCAATGAAAAAAAATTATTACTTTTCTGGGAAATATCCTCTGAAAAGCCTCGGAAATCAGCCGCAATGCAAAGATCTTCAACGTTGTTACGTTTTTACTGGTTTGTTAGAATGCAACATTACCGTATTTTGAGGCTTGTACTTTGCTCTTGTTCGATTTGGGGCTGGAGACCGAAAGAAAAAATATTTGTACCAACCTGATCTTTTTGTTTTAAATTGATATATAAAAAAAAGAAAAAAAAAAAATGATGTCAAATCTGAAGGGAGGGATGGGATGAGGCTTGCTTCAGATCAGAATTCATATTCAAAAAGAGATCAAAATTTTAAGAAACAAAAAGTTATATAATTATAAAACTTTTTTATTTGTATGGAATATTAAAATATCGTGAAAAATAATCGGTTCAACTTGATTCAAATACATTATCGATTAGTGAAAATCAAGCTTAAAAAAGAAGAGGTAAAAAATAGAAATGAGTAAATATAAAATTCAATTATTAACATCAAAAGAAAGTTGTTTAATACATACTATGAAGCAGGGTGACCAGGAGCAATAGGATTACCCTCGGAATCATAAAACGGCGTTATTTCAACAGTTGGTTTGCCAATACATCTAATTCGACAAGACATTTACAAATGTTAAAATAGTTAATAAGGATGACTAGTTTGAAAAAAAAAAAAATTTTTTTCCTTTTATTACTTTTTAAAAATTCTAACAAATGGAACGCAGATAACTCGGTTTTCTTCAATTCGACATTGATATTGAATTAATTCGGAAAGCGTGCATTGGGTTTTCTGTTTTACAGCAGACAAAGATGATTCTTCATGATTCATATTCGTAGATTTCTCGGAAAAAAAACCCCCCAACATTAAAACTTATAATCTGCATTGTAACTCACGTGTATCCCCGTTAAAGTTTATAAATAATGTAAACGTTATAATTTGTAATGCTGATCACTTTTACTTGTGTCACAAACTTAACATGATAAATGTTATTTTCAATATTGATTATTGGCTTATGTGATATTTATCAATAAAAGATCATTAGTAAGTAGTAATTAACGAGAATTGCATCAAAAAGATTTATAACTGGATCTTAGACTCTTTTCTTTTTTGATCTGTTAGGTGATGTATCAGT
The DNA here is from genome assembly GCA_946474995.1 of Funneliformis geosporum. Lineage (NCBI taxonomy): Eukaryota > Fungi > Glomeromycota > Glomeromycetes > Glomerales > Glomeraceae > Funneliformis > Funneliformis geosporum. The sequence goes on from CAMKVN010002114.1 coordinate 7,726, forward strand.
TTTCATTTCACTAGGCGGATTTCGTTTAGAAGATATGACAATAAGATAAAAGAATGCTAAAAATAAGCCTAACATGGGGTGAGTGCTGCGAGAAGGGACCAAATTGAAATTTTTTTCAAAGTAAAATAGATTTTTATTGTTTGATCCAGAACTTTAATTATTTAAAAAAAGTTTATTTTACAATTGGTCCCTTTTCGCAGCACTCAACCACATTCCAAGCCCACGAAAGAGCAAGACGTAAGTTGCCGTAAGTTGAATGATTTCAGAGATGAAATCGATATATATCACGCTTTTCCATCATATATATCCGGATTTCAGTCATATATTGCTGATCCGAAACAAAATTCAGAATTTTATGTATCTCTATTTCTACCTTGGAACTTTTCTAACATGTCATTTTGAGCATTCGTGGAAGCTGATAATCATCAGACGTCATCTATGTAAGGTCATATTTGTGTGGACTACCCACAAACTATTTCTTGTTGATTTACTTTACATAATAAATCTGTTTGGTTGGCCCGCTCAAGTTGCTCTATCAATATATTTTTATCTTTGTTGCGTCTTCGAAGATGAACCTTCTCCCCTAAAAATGGTTTATAAAAAAGAGATATTTGAGTCTAGGGAATGGGAAAGTGAAACAAATAAAACTTACCAAGGGACACAAGAGGATCTGTTCAATTTCAGAGCTCCCTGAAATATAGGATTATATAATCTCTATACCACTCTCTTTCTTCACAATCAACTTGTTGTATAGGGTTATACTCGGATTCAAAAGCATCCAGACTAAAAACATGGTTAAAATGATGGTTTTAACGGAAACTTACAATTGTCCAACAGCACGTTTGACCCAGTACACAATTTTCTTCCTATCTTCCTTTTCATATGAAAAATCTTCTTCATATTCCGGTGCTTTTAAACCCCCTTAACTTCTCAATTCTCCAGCATCACCGACAAAAAAGCCCGGGCATGTGACTTTTAGCGAATAGCAGACCTTAACTTACACTAACCCTAATCAAGGGGGGGGGGTGACAAATAATAAGTGATAATTATGATTTATCACCTAAAAAAACTGTTCCCAAAATAGGGTGTCCAGAATGGTTCAAAAATTCGCGCGTAAAAATCGCGATTATAATTCCGGCTGAAATTAATCACCCTAAAATCGTGACCAACAAATCCTGGACACCCTATTCCAAAATAAAAATAGTAAAAAATGAAACATAGGGGGTGTGATGCGGGTGATGATTATTTATATAACCACGTGTCAGAGCTTTTTTGTAGGAAGATTCAACTTCCCATTTATCACGAGATTCATTAAGTTTTTCTAATACTTGTATCAAAAAAATGATTAAGATTACAAATACATCTTACCTTTTCATTGAGAGGACCAAATAGATGATCGGATTCTCAACTTTAGCTGCGGCAGGTCGATCAGCTATGAGATCAGCCCACGAATTTTGCTCAAATTCTCTTTATATTTTTGATGCGAACGTAAGATCTAAGATAAAGCTGTGCGCCAAACTGCAAAATTTAAAAAAATCATTATAAACATAATCTGTGATTTAAGATCAGAGACTTACTCGAATTCTGAAGTGGTTGATGTTTTACAATACTTTTCCATTACTGACGCTATATAAGCTGAAATTTCGCCAGAAGAGGAAGACATTCCCGAAAGGATAGATCTATAGAAGAGAAGAGATATACATATAAAAAGAACATTGTTCAGTGTTTGACATAAAAATATACTACCGTCTCTTGAATACATGCTTCATTTCCATAAACATCGCGGGGGTCATCTTTTGCATAATCACCAGCAGTCATCTTTTGCATTCACCCAGATTCAACCTCAAAATCCTTTTCTGAGTCGGAAATTTCATGTAGCACATCTTAGCTAATATTCCAGTGTATTATATACATTATGTAAACATGCACACAAGGTTAAAAATTCAGTGTAAATCTGTTTATTATTTTTAGTATTACATGCTGTTTCAAGAGAGGAATTTGCCGAGCTATAATGGCAGTTCCTTTCCCGCTATTCACTTTGCTGCACCTACAGTATTTCTCTAAGTTTTTTGCTTTTTATATTAACCCATGGTAGAAACTTTTTATTGTATCACTTCAAGTTTTCCACCCCAAGTTTAAGAACTTCAATACTACACATCTGATCTAAAGTATAACCTTCCGAATTCTTAATTATATCCGAATTACAGAAATGATGTTTGACTCGACCCTGCAATCAAAAAATGTTAGTCAAATTTCCCTAATACATAAAGCATCGATTGATTATCAGGAAGAGCTTGAAGATGAATTAGTTGAAGAGCTTCGTGAACTAACTTCAGATCCATTGGACATACAGTACTTAGTTGATCAAAATCAGGCCTTTGAACATCCGCATAAAATTGATTTATTTTGTTTTGGAGAGCTTCGATACCAACACAAATCTGATTTCGCTAGAGATCTATGTTATTAAGTCTCGAAAAAATTATCTGCGCCTCAGAGGTATAGCCAGCTTCATATGAATTGATTTTAACGATTTCTGCGGTAAGTTTAACTTTTTTATAATGTCGATCAATCTTTATATTATAAATCCCGTCTATTCATCCTAAAAAAAGACCTCCTACAAATTGACCAATGGTCTTTCGGATCGTTCATTTCCAAAACCCAATTTAATCAAATTTTAAAATGCAAAAACTTATATCAAACTCGCAAGGAGGACTAGTGAACTTTCGAACAGGCGAACCGATCATTTATAACAAAAAAACAATAGGAGACTTGTATCCTTTACTTGACGCGTTTATTATTCAATAACAGTTAATCTCGACGCGTCAATTTTGAAAAAAAAATTCTATAAAAAAACACAAACACTTGACTCTTGTCTTTCTCGTGCTAAAGTATGGAAGAGAGGGGAATTTTAGTGAAGGGACAGGAAACTGAAGCGAGTAATACAAAGAAGAAGTTCTCTGAACGTGAGAATAAAGGGAAAATAGAAGATATTCTTAACCCAAACATACCAGCATATAAGAATTCCGCAAATATCTTTAAACGTTGCGAAATAAATTTAATACCAGATAACCAAGTTGATAACTATCGATATATGTACCAAAAGCGAGTACTTGAGGGTATATAATATTGACTTTATTGACTTTAGAACGCGTTTGCAGTTTCACAAAATGAGATATATTTATCGTTTTTTTAATTATCTTTATTTAAACATGTAGAATTAGATGATAGATTTTCTAACTTATCATCACTATTAAAGGGTCATTACAATTTGGAAATTTCTGATGCATTTCATATCAATCGAGTAAGTTAAAAACAATTGCCGTACACTCTTTTGGATAATACATTTTGATAGTTTTTTACCAAAAAATCTTTTAGGATGAGATACATACAGTTGGCAGGATTTGTTGTGACTCGGAGGGGAATCTTAATACTGAATCTGTTTTGTTAGAAATTCCAGAAAAACGAAATCGTTTGAAATTATCATTTGATGGACTTAAGTCATTTTCCTTATTTTCTGGACAGGTAGTTCTTTCTTATAAATCGGGTTTTAATTATTTATTTTTCATGTTAAATTTTTTTTTTTTTTTAAAAACAAAAATATTTTAAATTATATTTAGATATTGGGCGTTGAGGGTACTAATAGTACTGGAAATTATTTGAATATGAGTAGAATTTTTGAGGTAATTATATTATTCCTCATTTTTTTCAACACCAAATAGTTTTAATACAGATCTTTTATTTCAAATATAGATACCCTTATTACCTATGTGTAAAACTCCTTCTAGTGAATTAATCGAGTATAATTATGGCCAAGAAAAGCAAAATGGAAACCCATTAAATATTGTAATTGCTGCAGGGCCTTTTACTTTGAACGATGGATTTGAATACGAGCCTTTCAAAGAGCTACTTTCCAAGATGAATCAAGAGAAACCTGATCTGTTAATTTTGGTAACGTTTTGAAAAGGAATTGTGGTTTGCGTGAATGTTTTAAATTGTTTATAATTATTCTTCTTATTATTTAGTTAGGACCGTTTGTGAGTGAAGATCACCCACTTTTATATGCAGGGAATACTTCCAAGACTCCTGGCGAAATCTTTAAAAAAAGTATTATAGATGAATTATGTAAAGTGCCTAATGTATCCATTGTTTTGGTTCCAAGCATAAAGGATTTAATTCATCCATTTGTTTTTCCGCAATCACCATTCCCTAAACACGTATTATCAAAGGTATTATTATTCATCTCAATATACATTTACTCATGAGATCAAATGTATTGATAAACGTTCTATTTTATATTTAGAATGTAATTTGTGTGTCGAACCCTGCTCAATTCCGAGTAAATGAGATAACATTTGCTATTGATAATGTTGATATTTTATTTCATCTTATTAATAATGAAATTGAAAGGTATAATAGGAATTGTAATTAATATTAACTGAAATCGTGGGAATTAATCCCCCTTTATTATTCTTTTATAGAATTGATGGAAATGCAAAGCCTAGTTTAGATCGAATGGGAAGACTATCGCGTCATATATTGACACAAAGACAGTATGTATCTTTTTATTACAGTAAATTTATAGAACCCTTGTAACAACTTTTTTTTTCTTTTTTTTTTTTATCTTTAGTCTTTATCCATTATTTCCTACGTCAAGGGAAGAAGTACATCTTGAATTCAAGAAATCTAGTTATCTTGAACTAAAACAATTACCTGATGTCCTAATTCTACCTTCAAAATTAAAATCTTTCGCAAAGGTTAATATTTCTTTTTGAATACACTTTTTTTCATGCTAATTCGCTTATCTATAAATTTTTTTTATTTATTTTTGAAAATAGGTTGTTGAAAATGTTATTTGCGTTAATCCTGGTTATCTTTCAAGAGGTGAATCTGGTGGTACCTATTCAAAAATGACTATACATCCTTTACCAAAAACACTTATAGAAAAAGATCAGTTTATAGAAAACTTGGTTTTTAAAAGAACAAGGGTTGAAATAATTAAAATTTAAAAATTAGATCTAAAAATTCTTTGATTGATATATTTCAGATTTATTGTAATTTTAAAAATGTGTATATTTTTGTAATAGGTTAATTTCTGAAAAGTGATATTTTGATTGCTAGCATTAATTATGATTGTTGGACGAATTATGCATAATGAATTTTTTTGACTTTTGGTCGATGTCCATATTTCATAAAATTCTCGAAATTATTCGCAGAAGTTACATACAGTACATTATGGTGAAAATCATTCATATTAAACTGAAATTCGTGTAACCATATCGCAATACTTCATTTTGTGTTTGTTCACTTGTTTCTTTTCTACAACAAAGCAACTAAATTAAGTAATTTGATAGAATATCAAATGCATTATCAGGTTCAATCAATATTTTCATGTTTAAGTAATTTTTTTTTTCCCAACATATGAGTTTTAAGGTATTTTTAAGATCCTTTTAAAAGTATGGACAAATACATAGTTTTGACTAGAGTTTCAAATGAGCCGAGCCAACTTTCGTCAAATGAGTTGAGTCAAGGAGTCAAGTCAAGTCAAAAAAATTTTTACTCGTTTAACTTGAGTCAAGTTTCAAGTTAAGCTTAATTTGACTCGAGCTAAACTCAAGCCAAACTCAAGCCAAAAGTTGAGCAAAACACGAGCCAAAGTCAAGCCCAAAGTCAAGTAAAACTTGAGCCCAAAATCAAGCTGAACTCAAGTAAAATTTAACAATTTTTTTTAAAGGAAGTATAAAAAAAATCATTCAGATAGAACAATATACATCACTTTAAAAGAATAATAGAAGTTTCATTCTAAAGGAATGATAAAAAAAATCATTCTGATAGAATTATAGTATATCATTCTTAGAGAACAATAAAAGAATCGTTACAATAGAATGATTTTTCTATCGTTCTTTTAGAACAATGTTTAATTATTCTATTGGAACTATTATTTATTGTTCCTTTAGAACAATATTTAATCATTCTATTGAAATGAAATAATTTATCATTTCTTTAGAATGATATTTAATCATTCTATTAGAACGATGTTATTTATCATTCTTTTAGAATGATATTTAATCATTCTATTGAAATGATGTTATTTATCATTTCAATAGAATGATTTTTTTATTATTCTATCAAAACTATTCTTTTATCATTTCACAAAAACAATGATTTATCATTCTATCAGAACGATTCTTTTATCATTCCTTTAGAACAATGCATTATCTTTTAGAATGATACATTATCATTCTATCAGAATGATTTTATTTATCATTTCTTTAGGGCATCTTTTATCATTCAATCAGAATGAATTGTCTCTTGCATCTTTATTTACTAAATAACTCGAGTTATGTCAAATTGAAGTTTAAAATTTTTTTGACTCAACTAGATTTTTTCAAGTTGAATTAAGTTTGACAAAAACTCGCTCAACCTGACTTATTTTAAACTCTAGTTTTGACAATAAAAATATATGTAAATTTTTGAATTATTTTCAATTAAAGCTTTAAATATAAAAATTATATTAAAAATTATATAAATATGTTTTTTTAATTTATAATATAATAAAATAATAAATATTAGATATTACTTTAAGTAAATAAATAAATAAAGATATAATTTATATATAACTTAATTTATCATAACTTTTATTTATATTGATATCTAACTTGAAATAACAACTATCATTTGATATTAAATATTTTTAAGGATGGTATTCACATTTTTTAAGATTTTATTATTTCTTGTTTAGTATATTAAAAAGTATTTATAATCTCAGAATCTAATTTAAATATCTAAATATATATTAAAATTAAAATACTTTAATTAATAAATTACAAATTAGAATAATATAAATAAATGACTTACATAAATTTTTTATATGAAATAATTTTTGAAAAATCTAATCCTTTAATAGTACTTTCATAAGTTATTATTTTATTTATTTTATTTTTTCTTAATAAATAAATAATTAAATATTTTGTTTTTTTCTGCTTCAGTTTAAAGTAGAAATTACTTTTGTAAATCTTCATTGTATTAAAAAAACTTTATTATAAATAAATGTATTATATAAAGTAAAGCTCCGCATGAGTCGGCTCACCATCGGCTCGAGCTGAGCCAAATTATTTTGGCTCACGAGCCGGCTCGGCTTGAGTCCAAAATGTGGCAAGCCGAGCTGGCTCGCGAGCCAAACAAGCCGGCTCATATGGCTTACATTATT
>CAMKVN010002115.1:0-14931 GCA_946474995.1 Funneliformis geosporum
ATTTCCTCTGTCTCATCGCAGCAGCATGTGAGGGCTTTCTCTATAGTGCCTTTATCACGTCCTCTGCACGTAACTGATATATCCTCTGCACGCTTTGTTAGCACGATATGATATATTCAGCACGATATGGCGTCGACAGTCCACTGAGTGCTACTTTATTGTTATTTCAAAATTTTGAAATGTACATTTTTTTCTAATGAATACTGAAATTTATTAACAGTTGAGGATCATATCGATATTATCAAGAAACTTATTAATATTGCTAGCTAAGTAATTTTATTTTTTATGAATTTTTCATTTTCTGACTTTGTTCTTTTGAAGACTCATTCAGACCGATGATGTTTAAAAGAAAAATATTTATGCCTCGCCGTCGGTGATATGATAAATCAAGTTTTAAACTCAGTTAATGTTTGGAGATAATTAGAAATTTCCGAGTTTTAAAAAAATAATGTAGCTCATTAAAATTAACATTAACATTGCATATGAATTTGAAGTTTTTTTTTTGCGACTTTATTTATTAATTGTTAACGGATATGCGTTTAAATATCCTTCGTCCTAATTTGTATAAGATTTACTGTTATATATTTTATGCAGTAAATCTCAACCAATTAAAATAAAAAAGATTGAAAGGACCAAAAAAAGTTCAAATGTGATATATTCATTAATGTTAAAACCCAAGAATTTAATTCAAAAGGTACAACATTAGCAAATATTTAAACCAATTTGCATTAATTGCGCTTTCATTTTCAAGATAATTGTTTCGGCCGATAGCGTCGTGGATAAAATCGCGATTTTCGAGATCGGTCGAAATCAAGTCAAAAAATATTTTTTTTGTTACCATTATTTGACGTAAAAAAATTCAAAAAATTTATTTAAATTATTAATAAATCATAATCATTTTCATAGCCAAAGGACTTACTTCTGGTTTAGTCACATTCATAAGAAGTTTTCCGGTTTATATTACTGCCATGATATATAATACCAAGGTTATAAAATACTATAGTTTCTGTTGCTAAACAATACATACCTCCAGATACTATTTTCTAAAACATTTTATCAATAATTACAACTATAAAAACGACCATTATCCCACCATGACAAATAAAGCAATGTAATAAGCTACCTTCAGGATCAGTAAAATTTTGAAAATCTTTCCGCATAATTTATTTAGTATGCAATAATACATTTGTAATACTTGAAATTCATTACGGACAGACCAATCTTGATTGATTTATTGTATTAAACCCCGCGGAAAAAAGTATTGCTGCTACTTTCATTAAAAATCAAACGCTTATGTCAATTATCATTCCTATATTTGCTTCATGAACTTTATATATATTTCCTATCATAATTTTTGTTATCAAATTTCGTGTTCAACATCTCATGTAAAATGTTGAAAAAAAAACATATGTAAAATTTTCTTCAAAGGAAATGACTTCGTCAAATAAAACGATTACTAAAAAGTTTCTTTACCTTATATACGATTGTTTGAATTTCCTTACCTATGTAGTTTGAAACAGAACGATCCAATCCAGCTAATACATAACTAGCTGATTAATGGAATTGGTAGGACAGAAATCGCTTTTATTTTTGTAAAATGTATACGAAACGACTAAGCGTAGACCGCCGAAGTGCATCATACTGTTGTTAGGGTTTATGATAAGAGTAGAGGTTATGGTAAGGGTGGAGTTCAAATTAGACCATAAATTTTATTAATTATATTTTCGATTTTAATTCAAAACGGTCTTTAACTTAACGGGTGAAATCAACCATCTTCATTGTTAATTAATGATTTCAATGTTATACGAAAAAATGTTAACTTCAATAACTGCATACTGTATTATTTTATTTGCTTCTCCATCAGCTGTTAGTTTTATTTCTTCAAGTAGAGATTAAAAATCAGTTGCAAGCTTAATATAATTGGGAACTAATTAAATAGGGAAAACTTATTGAAAACTTATATTGGAAGTTTTAAAAGGGCGTTCACATAATATAAAAGGTTCTTCACTTGTAAAAAATTTGAAGAATATAAGAATACTTAATTGTATTATCAGGATAAAAAAACGATTAAAATATGATTAGGAAAGTTCAATTTGATGACATTGATTTAATTAATTTATTCTTGTAAAATTGCTCTTTTAATTAAATGATGATTCCCTTTATGACCAACTTTGTGCTTTGATAAACCACCTGAACGCGTTGTTCGAAGAATTTAAGGATAGTTGGATGATCATGTTGCTATTATAAATATTCGCATGACACAAATACTTGGATCGATGATAAAAATAACTGTATTCTACATTTATCGATTATTAACCAAGGATCAAATTTGAACTGATTTTCACTTGTTTTCTGCTTCAAGTAATGAAACAATAATAATAAATTTTTTTTTTAAATATTACATGATCATTACCTAGTATAACTATTCATGATTGTTAAAAAAAGATGATCTTGATTAAAATATATTATTATTATTATTACTATCATATTAGTGCTCAAAAAAAAAAATAATTTTTGTAATATAGCTTCGCGACATTTTTTATAATTATGTGTTCGACGAATTGAGAAAGTAACACAAAATCATTAATCATTATACACTGTGCTACTTAATTTGGGTTACTTCATTTTTTTTAGAAAAGAATAAACTTTAATCTTTGTAAATCACGTTTTTTTTCCTTGATCGCTCAATTTAGCAATAAATAAAACTAAATTTAATTTGAATCTTATACTAAAATGTAAAAGAATAAAAAGGATTTACAATTAAACAATGATGTGAATTCTATTTAAAGCGTCATATACCCTATAAATACCAGTATACATTTATAATGATTCGAGAAAAAGAAAAAGAAAATGCCTCGATAGATTGAAATATCTTTACTATTTAAAGGAATTATTAACCATCAATGATAAAGGGAATTACATTGAATCGTTTTGATATTACTAATTTGGGCAGATAATAGTCAAAGATTCATTTAATCTCCACGTGAAAAATGAAATACAAAGCATAAGATAAGAAACGTGTACTTTGTTTGACATCAGGGGATAATGATACCATATTATAAAGAATTCTACACGCGATAACTCATATTTCCATTTTCTAAGTATTCAAAGGAAATCATACGATATATACTTTAGTATATAAATAAACAAAAATAATAAATAAATAAATAAAAAGAAAAGAAAAAAAAAATAGAAACACAGCATGAGACAATATATACTTTTCTTGTAAATTATTATATTTTGCCAGAATATCATAAATAATAAATTATGATTTTTTTTTTTTGTTGTAACAAACAAACTCGAAAAGGAAATTTCGTTTATTCGATCAACTTTAATGAAAATAAACTTTGGATAATGGAACAAAGAATTACAGGTTTTTTGTCGAAAATAAACTTTGATTGGATTATTAATGCAATCTTCTTTGTAGGTCTTGTCATTGTTGTTCAAGGCGGGGTAAGTGGTTTTTTTCAATGAAAAATTAAAGTTTCATATTTTATAAGGTGACGGTTGTCGGATATGACCATCTTTAATACAAAAAAAAGTTTAACTTGGCTGAATTTTCAAAGAAATCTAGAAATTATCGATCATAGGAAAGGCTGTTCTTCATAAATAGATAGTCCAAAATTTTGTGACTTTTCTTGGTAAGCAAGTATTTTGTAAAGAACCACATACGATCCTGAATTTCTTTTTTGATGTTACAAATAATTTTACATTAACATTATTTTTGTGCTTGATAAATTTACACCAGCATGTACTGATATTAGTTAATTTCTTCCTACAAAATCTTTTTTTTGGTATTGTTAATTAATGCATTACACAAATAAAATCATGTGGTATATTATTAGTTAAGATGATATTACATCAAGAAAAGTCTTCAAAATATTTTATTTTTTATAGTCGGCATTAATATACCGCGACAATTTTATGATTATAAGTTTAGAAAAATCTAAAATTTTTAGTTAGGAGGAATGCACGCACGTGCACGTTTAAAATTCATCGCTATCTTTTTTTTTTGAATTTAAAAAAAAATAATTCAGTATTCGCCATTTATGGATAACAATCAATGAGGTTAAAAATCTTTTGACGAATTGATTCACTAACGATAAATAATTAAAAAAAAACAATTATGCAATTCTGCATCCTTTTTTTTTTTATTATTTACGAACTAATAAACCACGAGCTTAAAAATCTATTTTTATTTATTTATGTTTATTTGTGATGGACAAAATTTATTCTTAATCAGGACCTCAAGGCTTTCTTTCACACGGAAATTAGGTTTTTTTTGTGCTTGTCAATTATTAGTTATTTTGCGATTATTCTTTCTGTTCAAATATTTTTTTCAATAAATATGTTTTAGATGTAATTAGACGGCTTTATCGGCTTAAAGATATGACATTCAGTTTCAGTTTTTTTTTTTTGGTTGTTTTTTTTTTCGCTTAAAAGGAAATGATTTCAAGGAGCACTTCATACTTGTGCATAAATAACACCCAATGAATTGTTGTATATATTCAATATTTTTTTTTTTTTTTTACATGACCATTTTAGTATAAAATTTCCAAATTACTAATTGACCTAGTTCTGTGACTATTAAAGATAGGGCGATCCCCATTCAATTTTTAAAGGATTGTTCTCTACCTACGTATTTCGATATTATAATGAGATCGACAATAGTGATAAGGAAATCGAGCGCTTAAAGTTGATATTCAACAATATTTCGTGAAACTGCATAGCCTTACCAGAACCCGCTTAGATAATTTGTCAACCATGTGTCCTGCATAAAGCCTAACCCGTGTCACATCTCTTTGTTTTTAAAAGTTGTGTTCGCAAAGCTATATTCCAAATTAAGAAAACAGGAATCAAAAAACTAGAGTTAGTGGTGACACATCTCTTTGTTCTTTTTGATTTGATATTTGTATTAACCTAATAGGGTTATGCGAATTTTTTTTATCTTAAATTTTTCAAATTAAAAAACATTCCAGTAAATCTTGTTATTTTTTTTTACTGTATCACCATGTAAAATGTCTTTCTTTGTTTAAACTTCTTTTTTCCTTAAAAAAAACAATTATTAACATTATAATACGTCAATTATTTGTAATATAGTAAAATCAGATTATAAAAGCAATGGAAGTTTTTGTGAAAAACAAAATATCATTGAAAAAAATCACTATAAAAAAAAAAACTTTCTTTTTGATAAAGAGAGGGAAGATTTTTTTTTTTAAAAAAAAAAATATTTCAACCTTGTCAAAAATTTTATTATCCATCTCTTTTCTTTCGTTGATCGAATAATATTTATTTATTATTTATAAAGGTTAAAAAAATTTTTTTTTTTAAAAAAAGAAAAATTCCCTTAAAACATTCAAAAAAATTTCATTATCATTATCATCATCAAAGATGGGAAAAGTAAATTCCAAATCGCATTCTTTAAACGCATTCAAATCAAAGAAAAAGCATTGTCAACAATTATCAACACATTCCATATCATCTTCTTCAACTATTTCATCATTTTCTTCGGAATCCACTTCACAAGAAACCATTGCATCATCCAACGAAGACTTATTTCATTATATCGGGGATAGAAAATTTTGTAAATTTTCTGAAAAATTAAATTACGTATATCCTGTCGATGCAGACGAATCCGATAGAGGTCAAACATCTCATTTTATGTATAAGCATGTATGGGACGGAAATTTTTCTGCTCCCGTTGAACAAATGTTACAAGATGAATCCACTAAAGTTTTAGATATTGGGTATGTAGAGACAAGTTTTTTTAAAAAACAGATATTTCTCTTTTAATTATATGAAATTAACCTTCCTTCTCTTTTTCAATCATACAGCTGTGGGTCTGGAACCTGGATATTAGATATGGCATTTGAATATAAAAATGCTCATTTTACAGGGATTGATGTTGCAGAACTTTATCCTGTAGAGATCAAGCCAAAAAATGTTTCATTTGTTCAAGCAAATGTTCTTGAAGGTTTACCTTTTGAAGATAACACATTTGATTTCGTTTATATGCGTTTCATGATGTTCGCTTTCACCTTGAAAAATTGGGATATTGCTATAAAAGAATTGGCTAGAGTTTGTAAACCTGGTGGTTTTATCGAATTGATGGAAAAAGACATCTTTTGGTATAATGAAGGTCCATTTTGCAAGTCCGCTCGCACAGTTAGTAAGTATCACATTGGTTAATTTTATTCTTTTATTTTTTTTTTTTTGTGCGAATGATCTTTTCTAACCGTTCATTCCTTTCCCCTTTTTCTTTATAGTGGCTGATGAATTAAGAGAACAAAAAAATATTGAAGTAGTGATCACACCAATTTTAAATAAAATCTTATCTCAATATTCTGACGTAGAACGTGACGCGAAAATCATGCCATTTGGCGAGTGGGGAGGAAAATTGGGCAACTTGTACAGAGAATTATACTCCTGGGGAGCCAAAAATTTGAAAAAAGTGATGACTGATGTCGGATTTAGCGAAGATGAATGGGATGAAACGGTTGAAATTTGTTTAAAGCAATTGCAAGAACGCAAAAGCTATGATAAGATTCATAGATTTTGGATCAAAAAATGTTGAGATTTTTTTTTCTTCCTCCAATTAATTTATATTAATTTGTAAATTATTTCCTTTCTTTTTTTTTTTTCTTGTTCATATAGATAGACTTTTACCCCCTTTCCTTAAATATTCATATTATATACAAACAAACTTTTATACATACATTTTACATAGCATTCTATTCATTATTATAGACACTCTTTCTTAAATTTTCATTATACAAACACAACATTCATTATATTATACATTTATACATAGCATTTTTCTTATATATATAAATATTGTAAATAACCGAATACATATCATAGAGAACTCAAATGAACCTTGCACAAATACATTCTTTCCTTTATACATTCCTTCCTTTAGATATTTTTCTTCTCTGATCCTTCATTTTCTATCCTAAAATATTTGTATCATTCTTTTTATAACTATCGTTTGACGGATAAAAATTCTTAGATTAGTATATATAAAAAATTAAAAAAATAAAAATAAGAATAAAATAGTATTTTTTTTGTTCATTTGCCACCGTAAAATTATTCGATCTAAAAGTGTGATTTAATTATTACGTGTCACCAACTTGTATTACTCAATTAAAATTAACAAAACAAAAAAAAATCGTGGGGTATTCACATGCATAAATATATGCAATATTTATTTATTACAACATATACAGTAATTAAATACAATCTATGTAGGGTGGGTATAAAATAACAGTATATTCGGACAAATTATATTAATTATTATTTCACAAATAAAATTATAAAATATAATTATCTTTCCTACAGTGGAACGTTACCAACGTTATTTAACATGAAAAATCTATGGCTTATGACGAAAGTTTCCCCTTTTTTGCATTCTTCGAAAAAATCATTAACCATCTTATCGTACAGTTCATCATACTTTGAATCATCTTTTCCTTCCGCCTTATCATCATCATCTTTAAGCAAAAGATTCGATTTTACAGCGTTTGCCAAATTTTTCGCACCCCATTTTAAGTTTTCTAAATTCTGCATGCCAATTTTATTACCCCAATCGCCTAATTTTGACTTTTTACTTTTCTTTTCAATATTTGAATTTGGGTTGAGTCTTTTCAACATGTTGGATATCTGAGATGTGATATCGACCTCAATATTTCGTTTCTTCATCTCTTTGACAACTAAAGGTAAGGTTAATTTGAAATTATTTTAAAAGAAAGTTTACAGAAGATGCTCATATAAAGAGATTCTTTTATCACTTAACTGGCCATCCTTAATTGGGCAGTTTTCTGACCTGCACCGTGAATTATTAGATCCTCTAAAAAAAAAAAAAAAAAAAAAAAAAAAAAATCAGCATCCCACATTTGCGTATCAAAATATCACCGCACTTATAAGATACCAACCTTCCATTAATTCAATCCAGCCATTTGGTCTACATACCCTGATAATTTCTTTAAGGGCGGTTTCCCAATCATCAAAGGTTAATGCAAACATCATAAATCTCATGTAAACGTAATCGAATGTATTATCTTTAAAAGGTAAATCTTGAAGAACATTTGCTTGAACAAATGAAACATTGCTTGGCTTTATCAGTTCAGGATAAGTTGGTCTTAAATCAATTCCAGTAAATTTGGATGCAGGAAATCTTTCACCCATATCCAACGTCCAAGTTCCAGGTCCACAACTATTAAAAAGGAAGCGGGTTAACGAGACAAAGGACAATTTCTACCCTATTAAAGAAAATATTAAAGGAAGTCAAGAAATTTACCCTACATCTAACACCTCGGCGCCCCCTTCCAATAATTTATCAACTGGTGCCGAATAATTTCTTCCCCATAAGGCATGATAGGTGAAATGCTGAGTATTAATTCGATCAGCTTCATCGTCATTATTAGGAAATATATAATTTGTATCATCAGTTGACTCAGTTGACTCGGAAATTGATTGATTTGATAAAATTAATGACTGATTACTTCCAACAAATTCGGTTTTAGAAATCTTTGGTTTACAGAGAATAACTCCCATTTTTTTTTTATGAAAAAGGTTATTTTTTTTCTCTCTGAATGTTACGAGAGAGCGTATTATTTATACAAGAAAAATGGTAGTTTCGACGTAAATAAATGCGTGGGTAAAAAAATAAAAAGAGGAACAAAAACCACTTAAAATGTATTTGTCATTATTCATCATTTTTTCATTATTTTCTCTTAAAAAAATGGAAAATTGAATTGTAATCGAATGAACAAGCAGACCATTACAAATGCAGTATCTTTAATTGGCATAAAAATCTCTTTAAAAAGTTAATTCGAATTCTTTTATGTATTACCTAAAATTCTCAATCATCAAAGATAAATGGGATTCAAATTTGAACTCTTTTGAAAGGTTAATGCAATGCATAATCATCATATGATCGCTTATTGTCCCGTCAGTAATTGATGGGATCATGAATTGGTGAAAAATTCCTATACGATACCAAGACATTTTAATGGTAAATTGGGAAAAACCATTCAATTGCTTTTTCCTGAAAATATCGCTCACATGTCGAATCACAAGAATAATTATGGAATGTTTACAAAGAGTAAGGTTCATAAAAATTTCAAGGTGCCCCATTAATTAATTCTACAATCAAAAAGAAAAAGTGTTTCTAGATGATGACGGGATTTATCGGAAGGTTTTCTATATGAAGTTTCCGACTCAGTGTTACGTTTCATCCATTTATTGTGTATTGTTTGTTTTTTAAAAAAAACTGTCCCTCACATGTTCTATAGTACCACAGTACTATTGGGTCTTTCACCAAAAATAATCGATTCTCTTTTTCAAATATATATTTTTTTTTATCATGCGAGTTTTTGCATTAATTTATTTATTACCGGATTATTAACAGAAAAAATTCATTGGTTTCTGTTGCGATCGCAGTAAAATTGGGAGAGATTTCAAAGATTTTCATGAGGACAATCAGTAAATCAAAGTATGATCATATGTGTGTACGTTAATCATATGATATCCGGTCACACATCACTTTATAAATGGGTCGGTCATGGGAATGATGCATTGTGATAACTTTAATTTGCTACCATAATTCAAGGGACCATTCAATGAAAAGTCTCTAAATTTAGTTAGCTTTGGAACTAGCCTTAAAACGATTGATTCAAAATTAAAAAATTTTAATTGAATTTTGCAGTATTATTAAACAATAAGTTTCGCATACATTGGCCACGTGAATCATACTTTTTTAAAAAAAAATAAACGCGTCAATTTAATGAACTTATAGTTGTCTTTATTGTGCGAATAATATATGCTTATTTCTAATAAATACATTGATTAAATAATTAAAATATTACTATTATAATGTAGTTAAAATACTATGTTAATATAGAATTTTCTTCTAAAATCAATAAATTAATGAACCTCAACCATTGAATTACATTCCCCTTTTCTAGCCCATATTCTATGAATTTTATCACAACAACGACTGTCACTTATTTCCTCTATGCTTTTTTCAATCGAACCCCAATCCACATTATAGCCCGACTTTTTCATGGCATCCTTCAGATTTCTAGCTCCCCACGTAAATAAATCTTTGTATTCCTTGCCTAGCTTATCGGCCCCACCTATCATAACACTTCTTTGATCATGTTTTACTATTGAAAATTTATTTGTATTGCGAATGTAATCTTCAATTTTTTGTGAAATTATCGGCTCGACATTCTTTTTCATCAATTCTACAGTTACTAAAAAAAAAATAATCCCGATTACTAATCATGTAACTTGAGAATTTTGTAAAAAAAAAAAAATAAAATAAAGATACCCACGTTTCGATCTTAGTTTCCTCGTGAACTCTCTTTCATTTTCAATAACAATATCTTTCTCCATGAATTCGACGTAACCACCAACTTTACAAACCCGACAAATTTCTTTTATGGCAACCTCCCAATCTGTTTTCCTAAAAGCGAACATCATCGCTCTGCAGAATACATAATCAAATGTGTTATCTTCAAATGGTAAACTAGTCAATAAATCTGCCTGTTGAAAGTTGACATTAGAAGGCTTTGTTTCAGTTGGATAAGTGGGCTTAATGTCAATTCCCGTAAAATTTGACTTTTGGTACTCCGTTGCCATCTCTAATAACCACGTTGCAGGGCCACATCTTTAATCAAACGGAAGAAAATGAATGATTTATTTGGATTTTATCGTAAAATTAAAATTTAATGAATTAAAAAGCTTACCCAACATCAAGGATTCTTGTGCCATCGGTTTCCAATAAATCTTTTACGGGAGCAGAAAAGTTGCTGTTGTCCCACACTTGTTGATAAACGTAATGCTGAAATTGTAGTCTGCTAATTTCTTCATCATTAATGAGATAGGAATAGTGAAAATTTAGGTTTTTGCGATCACGATGTGATGTTACCGATCGTAACAAATGAGTAATCTTTTCCATGGGTGTAGACATTTTGAATTTTAGAATTATTTGTTGACACTGAAATTACGATGTGTTGTAAGATGCTCTAAAAAATTTCTCGAAGAGTATTTATATATTTTTAATAAATGCTCAAAGGTTAAAGTGAATTCATCGATCAATCTTTGATGATATAATCACACGAGATTCGTGTTTGATTATCATTTGGCATTAGGTTACCCAAATTTGATTTCATTTTTGTGACCATATCAAGTAATTTTTTTATAGAATGATGATGATCCGAATTCCGAAATTTCTATCTAGAACCGGTTTAAATTCATTCTATGGAATTTTGTATTTTTTTTATGAATCTCCTTATTTTCATTGATGATGTTATCGTTTAATCATAACGAATGAATGGAAAAATTAGGTAATTTTAGGATTCAAAGGTACAACCGGCGTAATGTGAAACATAATGACTTTACACCTTTACAACATCTCTTTTTTTATCTTTATTCGTTCATAATCGTTTAAATTTGTATTCGTTGAAGATGTCTTGTGCATGTTTGATCGATTATACTTTGAACCTGAAAACAATCGCTTGAATATTTCCCTTGTTTACTTTGATGGTGATCAGGGATATTCTGTATCCTTAAAAAATTGATTTGCATGATTTAATTAAATTTTCATCCTGAAACTGGTAGCATCCCGTTATGATAACCGAAAGTTAACCCAATTTGAATTGTATTATTATTTATCATTTTTTTTATTTTTTTTTTATTTCTTTTTTATTTTCAAGCATGACCGACCTCCTTTTTTTTAAAAAATTATTTCTTTACTTTTTTGGGTCAAATTGTATGCTTTCTGATCGTGCATTCGTTTTTTTTTTTTTGATCCATATTTCATTGTGATATCGATTTTATTTGTGATGTTGCTGACTGGGAGCAATGACATTATTTCAAATTATATATTAATTCATTTTTTGAAAATTATCTTTCTAATCTTAACTCCTCTCCCATTGTAAATCGTTTTATGATTCGGCCTTTTTTAGAATATGATCCTTTTTTTGAAAGAAAAATATTAAGAACAAGACAAAAACAAAAACAAAAATAACGGGGCAGTTTTAAAAATAGATTTGATTTAATTTGAAAATAAAAATATCCAAATCATAATAAATTATTAGCAAAGCATTCTTCTTCTTTATCTACTTTGATTAAATAGTCATCCGATCAAAACATCCTGATTCATTTGAATTCTCCTCATATTTTGATATAAAGAATATTGTACAAAGGGATTTCAAATAAAGGGATTTAACTTTATTAATATAGTCATTGTAAACTGATTTTTAAATTGGATGTTTTTATTAAGTAAAAAAATAAAGCAGAACATTTCAAGTTGATGTTCCACCCATCTCGAGGGAGACTGTATTCTGTTAACAATAACGAATTTTACATTAGTGAATACCAAAAAATTACAAATGCACATTATTATATTTTATATTTAGGACCGATGATTGGATGAGAATGTGTACGTAATTACATACCCGACAATATCAGCCATTTGAGTCCTAATAGATGCACAATAAAATAAAACGATAATATAAAGTCATTCAGGATTTTGAACTTCGGGATTTTGAACGGCTCCCAATATAATGCTGTTTATTTTTATTAATTTTTTTTTCTTAAATGACGAAATAATTGTATTATATAATGTAAAAAAAAAAAAACGAAATGACTACAATTTTTAAAGATATTTGTGAGTTAATAAGTAGTATCTTTCCATACAATAAATCTAAAGACTTATTCAACTCGAGTATGCAACTTTCCGAAAAATATTTGTAATAATAAGTTTACTTGAGTAGAATACAAATCCATGTGAAAATAATCGATATTTCAAATTAATTGTTGTTGTTTATTGTGTAGTTTAAAATGATATTCGTCAATGATGGAAATCAAACAATGAAGGTTATTCAGTTGTCTCATATGTTCTAGCCTAAAAAGGGATTTTAATAAAGGATTTGGTCTCATGTTGATTTTATTTATGATTTGACTCCCATCAACTCCGTAATATGCTAGGAAATGAGGTTCTGAGAATTTTTTGACTAAAGTTTCATTCTTATTACATTTTAATCTAATATTATCAAAAATTCAAATGCAATAAAATCTAAATTTTTATTAAAAAATTCTCAGAATCTCATTTTCCTAGCAATCCTCCCATATAACCAAAGATGAAAATTTGTGACGTAGGATACCAACAAAGCGATATGTTCTCAACATGGTAGTTTTGTATCATAACTTTGGATAATTGCTTCCATGTGTCTTGAATTTCAAATCTGAACTTGTAAAACCACAAGAAAAAAATTGACAGGTAACGTCAATATAACTTTTTTCGGACGACATCGGATATCCATTACTCAAAATAAATAAATAAATAATAATACTTGCAACAGATTTTATGTTTCCAGGATAGCATGTCGTAAATTATTTAGTACTAAAACTATATTTTTTTAACCGAATCGCTTCAATCCTTTAACGATGAAAACTTTAGAAAGGAGATTTAATAGTAATGTTTAATGAAAATTTTCCAAATTGGATTATAGAACCTATTTCAGCATAGAATACACTATTAAACAAGGTCATGATAAATTGTACAAAATATATGAAATAATCAAAGGGATATAAGAGTTTCTTAATCAAAGAAAAATCAAAAAAATGTGTAAAAGTATTATTATAATCACAATCAAATCGCAAAAAAATTGGAACCCATATTTTAAAATGTAAAATATTTTATTAACTAACTTTTTCAACAAAAAAACATTTTAACGATGCGAATTTTTTATTGAACGATCCCGTTCTTAGATTAACAATTATAAATTAGTTCACTTACCCTTTTCAAAGCCACCACAGTAAGGAATAAAAAAAAAAAAAACTTAAGGTTCACTACCAAGAAACGCTGCACATTTTAAGAAAATGTTGATCCCTAACTTAAATAGTTAGATCTTGGAATTAAAAAAATTTTCATAGAATTCCAATCCCATGCAAAGTTTTCGAGTCGGACAACGTTTTGTGTAACATTAATTAAATATAAAATGTCAAAGCATTCATTTTTTTTTTTAAACTAACTTTCTTAATTATGGAAATTACTCCTATAAATAATGGTTCTTTTGATCCAACTCCAAAATTAAAATCCTGTCCTGTACCAATTAGGTTTATTCCTTTTAATGACGAATGGGGTGATAAATGTCATTGTGGAAATGAATACTCTTGGACACGTTCATTTTACCAATACTATTGTAAAAATTGCTTATCCGAGTATATTAATTCTATAACTGATGATAATACGTATTTGGATGTGCTTATAGTTACAAATAAATATGAATATTATAGTTGTAATAATCATGAAGCTAGGAATAAGGATTTTTGCACTCCAAACATTCAAAAATGGTGTGAAACTTGCTCCGATATTTTATATTTCAAACAAGTATATGGAAGTACAGGTTATATGGATAAGTATGAACTTAAAATATTTGAAATTATTAAGGATTGTAAATTATGTGGGAAGTTAGTTTATAACAAAGAACAACACTTAGCGTTAGTTTATGAAGTGGATTTTGAAATATGCTCAGATTGTTATAAAATTTCTTACGGACGGGAAGAATCAAAATTAACGAAGAAATTTATACCGATTCTTTATTTGCCATGGTGGGATGATAGTAGTCATTGTAAAAATTGTAATAGAGAACTAGAAACTATATCAGATTGTCAAAAATGGTGTTCAAATTGCCAAGTAATTTATAATAGGTGTAGATATTGTTTAACAACAAATATTATTTTCGGAATTACAAATCATTCTCAATGTAAGAAATGCAAAAGAATAAATTTTATTGGTACGTCACTTATAAGCAGCGAAATGACATTTATAAGCAATGGAGTTAATGGAGACAGTGACGTAGATGAGATCATTCACAAAACAAACCTTAATATTCTGACTGATGTTGATAAATATTTGGA